>MQRK01185183.1:24661-34849 GCA_001938485.1 Girardia tigrina | reverse complement strand
CCAATAATTTTTAAAATGCTTGCACAAAATCTTAAAATCATTTATGCTCATATTACATTTACACGTTTTTTATGCTCAGCAATATTACTCTTTCCCCCTTTTTGACTGTGTTCTTGGACAAGTGTTCTGTGTTTATTTGTTTATAATAAAAAAATTGCCATCTTTTTTCAAGTATATTTAAAATAAAATGTATTATTAATATTATTTACATATGTTCGGGATACAAAATGTTATTGTTATTATGCGTTGTTATTATCACTTTTATAAAATTTTGATTCCTTTTCTTCTCACACTCTCTCTCTTCTCAAATAATATTGAATGACAATCTGACAATTTTATTCACATTTGATAGAGATATATGTTAAATTTAAATAGATTAAAACTATGCAAAAAAGTTTAATAAATAATTCAAATTAAATGAAAAAAAAAGTTGTAAAGATTTTGACAATTTGATTTTGCGGAAAAAACAATTTTTTTAGATTTTGATTATGTGGAAAATAATTTGTATTTATTTTGTTGAATTTGGTTTAAGTGAATTGTTTGCAAAATTTTGACGAGAGAATATTTTTTAACAAATAATTTTTGTTGAATTTTTCATGTTTGACTGTGATTTCCAGTTGGTCATATCTTGTAAAAATATTAATCGTTTTGAATCAAATATTAGTTGCGTGATGTCTCGACATTTTACAAAGATTTCCTTGAAAACTGATAGATGAATTTGGAAAACATTTTTGGAATTAGAAACTGGTCTAAAGAATGTAGTTCAAAAGAACTTAGATCTTAACAGAGCTACAATATTATCATTTGAATGTTACTTTCCTAGAAAAAACTATCTTCAATTTTTTACAGAATATCAGAAATTTCGAAAGGAAAACTAAAATGAACGTAAACTGATTAAAAAGGGCCCAGTACAGTGACACAGATATCGATATATCATCGCCAAATCCATTGCGCTTTTCTGCTACCAACGTCCGGTTCTCGGGACAACTAGGGGATCGGGCGGAACAACATATAAATATGTCAAAATTTTAAAATGGGAAAATAAGTTTTTTTCTTATTGTTTAGGTATCGTGTTTATTTAAAAGCATCAAATTGTTGAAAGCTTTTTGTGTATCTTCTAAATTTGTTTGTTGAAACCAGAGTTGTGATTCAAAAGATTTGGATGAATAATAAAAGTTATTGTGTGACTTTTGTGTTGTGTTAATTTATTGATTACTGGTCAAATTTGAAATAATGAATTCAGTAATTTGTATAAATTTTCCAACGATAAATATATTTCCGTTTAAGACTCGTCGAGCGATTCATTTCTCTTCCTAAACGCATTAGAGAAAGAATTTAAAAAAGATTTTATTAATCAAACCTGTTATCTTTCTCAAAGTCGGATCTGGTAGTGCAATCATTTTATCATTTATTTTGAAAGATCAAGATAAATATTTTTGAAATGTCGATTTTATTAAATAGTGTTAATATTTCGAAAATTCCGATTGTCACGAGAACAATCTTTCTTAGACATTACAAACGGAGTACGAAGTCACAAATTTCATCTCGACAATCGAATTGGTCAAATGTTAATCCTAGAATACCGTCAATTTTTTGATTAAGCAAAATAACTGAAATGCGAGAATCAAATCGACCAAGAAAGTGTTCGGAAAAAAGCTGAGGCTCAATAAACATAAAAAAACATCTGGCCCAGTCAGGTACACGTTATCGAAAATAATACTAAAACTTTATGTATTATTACTTACTCATGTTTTAAAATCTCCAAACAATTACAAAACAGCTCAAAGAAAGCGGATACTTAAATATTTTTTGAAGTTGGAAAAATCGAGCATGAGTACACAGCTTAGAAAGACGTCTATCATCTTCCACTACATTCACGAAAAAATAAGAGGTAAATTTGAAACTCTTGGTTTAGTGAGTTATCCACCACATTCTGGACGATCAAATACTTTTATGACTGTCATAAATGAAATATTGAAAATAGTCTAAGAAATTCCACACGACGTTCTTTCCAACGATTTTCAATACCAAGATCATTATGTCTTAACCTTTAATATGCTTAATTAAAAAGTTGAAATTTAAATTTTACTTTCCAAGACTGGTACATGGTCTTTTAGAGAACGATCAAAATCTTCGGTTGTAATTCTAAAATATATTTTTTCTCTTTTTACTAATGAAAATGTAGACATTCTAGATACATTATTCTGGTTTGATGAGGCATATTTAAAAATTTTTCAACATGTGAACATACACAACTGTTTGTACTATCTCGAAAGAAATCAACATTTGATTAATAAGTCCAAACTGAACCACTCTGTTATTGAACCCGTATTTATTAAAGAGGAATTGTCAATAAAGATAATTGTTTCGGAAATGCTTAATGATGTGAGAGTACCACAACTCAGAATCAAAAGTAACTTTGATAAACGCGGACAGTAAGTGGGTACATTGACGAAACCTTTCTATAACATTGGTTTTCTGAATTAAAGATATCTGAAATTTTGTCTAACTTGAACCATTTTTTGAGTCCATGTAAAATAAAGTTTTGGGTCGTATTTTTAAAACAATTAATATAAAAATTAAAATATTATATGGCTATTCAATTTTTTATAAATTTTAAGAAATATTATTCAATGATAAAATATAAAATAATTTTTAAAAATATTTAACTAGCCTCTAAATTCCTAATTGATATTAAATATTAATTTTTATTTATTAATAAAATTAGGTGTTGTATTTGCGTTTTAATAATAAAATAAAATTTAGTAATAAATATTTATTTTAAAAATCAATTTTTTTATGTCTGAAAAAATATTAAATTTAATCAATAATAAAATAATAAAATAATAGAATGCAAAATTTAATGATAGTAATAATAATTATAATCATTAACATTAGTTTTATCAATTTATTAACAATAAAGAAATTATTTTTTGATTAATGGCGACAATATTTCCGTTTCTTGAGACAATCTAATTTAAGTTTGGTGTTTTCAAAAAAAATATTCTAAAAGAAAAATTGTAAAAATTATAAATTAAAAATTATATCAATAAAATCACAACAAAATAAGTACAAAAAATAATTCCAAAAAATATTTTTTTTAAAAAAATATTATAAAAATCAGTAAGAAATTGGATTGAGAATAAACGTATACTTATAATTTGATTTATTTAATTTGATAAAGAATAATAATTATAACAAAATTATTATTCTTATGAAATAAATAATTAGATGAAATAATTAAAAATTTGTTGAATAATTATATAATGTAAAATAAATATAAATATATATAAAATAATAAAAAAAGTCATTCGTAAAAATAAATTTATTAAACATCTCATTTACTTTTTTTTAATATTACAATGGTTAAAATTGCAAAATAAACCACAAGAGAAAATGTAAAAAATGATTTCTTTCAAATGAGCCAAAAAATGGATTTTTTATAATTCAAAATTGTAATGAAAAATTGAATATTAATATTTAAAAAGGTACATTTGATTAAAAATTTTTTTTTCATTTTATCCTATTTCAAATGAAAAAGTAAATATTTTTAATGATTTTATTACAATTAAATTAAGAATCATATTTAATAAAATTAGTAAATTGCAATTAAAATCATATTTCGAAAAGAATGAAATAAAGTTTTTAAAATCCATTTTTTAAATTAACATAAACATGAAATAAGTATTATGAAAAAAATTCAAATAAAATATGTACTTTTGTATTATTATTCCATAAATCATGGATGGTTAAACTATGGTCTACTAGCCCTATGCGGCCCGAAAATAAATTAAAGATTTTAGATTATCTGTGATATTTGAATTTATAATATTTGAATTTAAATATTTTACTTAGTTAATTCTAATGAAAAAAAATTTATAATTTTCTTTTTATATGCTTAAAATACATATTAAAATACAAATTTTCTGGGTCATTAATACTACTAAAAGTAAACTTATCAATGTGATGAGTTGTCAAAACTCGTGAAGTTAAACTCATGATTCAGTACATGTAACACAAATTGTACGCTAGTGGGGCCAACTATCAAAATAATTTGCCAACCCATTTATTAGATGATACAAAAATTGTTTGTAATATTGTTTCGGAATTTGAGTTGAGTTATTAGTATTTATATTTTTGTTATTTTTTATTTATAATCAAGACATCTCCATTTCTTGATCAAACACAATCATCCATCCAATTCAAAAATGTTTATCTATCTAGAATGACAATAGCTTATTTATTTATCGCTCATTTGCTTGCCATATATTCATGATATTTTTATAGAAAATATTTTAAAAAATTAAATAAAAGAATTAATTAAAAATATTAAATAAAAAAAATAAATAATAATTTAAAATGAAAAAAAATATTGTTCATTTATAATTATATATTTGAATAATCAATGACTTTTCGGTTCAATTATTCTTGAGTCAAGACATGCCGAATCATCGAGCCGATGTATGCATTGAAAAGACAATCATATTTGAATTCGATTGAATCAAATGACTCGCTCTAATTGGTCGACCAATCAGTGCAAGATGTTTTAATTTAAGTGATTAAAAAAATTAATTTTTATTTGAATTTATTTTATGAATTATTCTAGCTTTGATGAGTTGAAGTTGAGTTTATTTTATTCTTTAATCATTTTTGACTTTGTTCTGAAAACTAGAGCGAATTTTTAAAGATTTTGACTCAGCGAAATTAGATGTTACAAAGTCACATTTACTTTTTCGAATAATTCATTACCGAAAGATTCATATATCTTGCTTAGAATATTAATCTCATTAAAAAACCATATTTTTAATCAGTTTTCGGAAAATCGAAAACGTATTCGATTCATAAGCGTAATCTTAGATATACAGCTAACATTAAACTTAGTAGACATGACCATAAAAGCACCACTAACCTAAATCATAAAAGGCTAAGCGAACCATGTGCTTTAGAATGGTATGTAACTGTACAGTAATTTATACAAAATTTATTAAAAAATATAGATAAAATGGTGAAAAAAAATCTTATCAATCCAAGATAAAAAAAAGATTTTCGAAACTCTTAGATGTTTTCTTTTTTTGCTACACTTGATAAACTCAGTTTCATCCACGGTCGTCTTATCTCACATGTAAGTCGTATATTAATGTAAACGGTAAATCGAACAATTAAAAGCAAACACTAACTTAAATAAGCAATTACATTTGTCTTTTTAGTCTCATATTCCATAGATAAAATACTTATTTTTATATTCTTTGTATAAAAATTAAATTGGCGCAGAAAGTAATCTTCATAATTTGTATTTGCAATAATGTCTAAGGCAGTTCTAATTTTAGGAGACGTACATTTATATTTTGAGTACATTATAGTTTTCAAATTCTTTCAAACTTTGGCAATGAGTTTGTGATAAATTAATTTCAGATATCCAAATGTCAATATTCTTAAACTTTCAAAGGTGTCCCTAGGCTATGACCCAATTAATCCAATGGATAAAACAGTCAGATTACATTTATCTTCCTATAAAATTAAAAAAATCATTTTTCATAATCTTCTGACCTTGTTCTGCTCGAGAAAATTAAATCAAAATTGGATTAAATATTATTTTTAATTTTGAGCTTTAAAAAATATAATAATTTTTGAATTTTAAAAATTATTCTGGATTTAAGAATTAAATTGAAGATTATTTTAAAAAAAGTAAAAATCAATGAATTGATTTTAAAATTAGTGAATGAAGTAGAAAATTTGTTTGAATATTTTTATAATAAAAATTATTAATTTTGTATTTATGAATTCAGATAATGATTTAAATTTTTATATAATTTTTTTTATAAATTTTCATGAGCATAAAAATAATTGGTGACAAGAATAAAGTTTTTCTTAGTTTTTGTAGACAAAGGTGCGGCTGCATCTGATGACTTTATCAGACAGAGATTGCCTTGAAGGATAAGAGTAAATTAGGAAATAAAATTTTATGAGCATTTTTTTATGAATTTGTATTTTTCTATATTATTAAACGAAGATATGTGTTTGGAAGGTTTGTAATAAGAACACTGACAATTTACATTAGGTATAAATTTTAGCAGATTTTTGAGATTTATAAGTAGACAGTTGTAAAATGCATAATTAAAACGTTTGCTTAAAATTTCAGTTTAAAATTTAAAGTGACTTTCACAGAATTTTCCTAATCAAATAAATAATACAATTTTCCTTAGGAAATAAATTAAATGATTTTTAGAATATTATAAAGTTTTAAAAATTAATTTATTTCAAATAGTTGTATGCTGTTTCATATAATATACATTTTTGTATCAAACTTTTTACCTTTCTTCAATCTATTCTTAAAATAAATTCAACAAATTTCTGACAGTCTCTTTTGCACAAATGACAACAAGAATAATGAATTTATAAATAAAATGAAGTAATTTTTGTAAATCTTGAGGAAAGATGATCAATCATGGTCTGTCTTCTTACAACATAGTCATAATCATCAAAATACCTTTAAATAAAGGTCGTAAAGAGTTATCATAACATGCTCTATGATCTAAGCATTTTATTATTGTTAACGAATTTGTTTTATTTTCCGGTAGTGTTCCTTAACTTATGGCAATGCATTTTATTTACTTTCTTAGTTCTCAGACTTTCAAATCACAGAACCCTTTAATACAATTTTGCATGTTGTAGGGAACCCAACCGTTAGATTATTGTGTTATTAAATATAATTAAGTAATGCATATTATCAGGTTATTTGATTTTCCGATTAACCAAATTTTTTACTTTCAGTAACTTCATTACATTGTCGTGGTATTAAATGTAAAATATTGAACAAAAGAATATTATTAGCATATTGACAGGATATTAATTAAAAAGAAAACGTTCATTATGAATATTTATTTACACTAAAAAATAATGTTTTTAAAAGACAATTCCATTTAAAGTTTCTTTAATTAAATGATTTTAAATCTTTGTTTCAAAATCGCCAGCGAGAGAGAATGGCCACTCCCTAGCTATTGAAGCGTCATAAAATTTCTTAACCTTTCACGGCGCAAATATGTAATTTCAACTTTTTAAATTCGATTTCAATATATTTGAAAGGGGTTTCCTGTGGGACATAAAATAATGAATTAATTGTACATTGCATATCTGTATAAGCGAATACTTCTTTAAGATCCTCATGATCTCTTTGAACTGTACCATCTTCTATTTTATTTTTATGTTGGACATTAATAAATAAATGATCCCATATTTTATTTTATTTTACCGCAATTTTCGATAAATATTAGGTTGCTTGAAAAATATTGGCGGTTTTGGGACACAAACTTCAAAGACGTGCAAATTCACAGAAACAAAAGTTTATTAATCAAAGTATGAACCGTTGGCATCAATACATTTTTGCCATCAAGAAACAAGTTGTTTTATTCCATCAGCATAAAATACAGCGGTTCTCGAAGCGACGAATTCTTGGAAGGCCTTTTGAGCATAATTTTGGATTTTGAAAATTTTTTCACGTAGGAAGTTGTACAAATGCCTGAAAAAGTAGAAGTGCGTTGGCGAGAGGTCTGGTGAATATGGTGGATAAAGCAGGGTTTCATAGCCCAACTCATAAAGCTTTTGAAGAGTCACTTTTGAAATATGAGGTCTAGCGTTATCATGAAGAAAGATGGGACTTTTTCGATTGACCAATCCCGGAAAAAGGGTTGTGATTGATTCGCTGTGATTGTTTCACCTGGATTCAAGAAACTATATTGGATGATTCCAGCATCACACCGCCAAACTGTCACCATAACCTTACGGGATGTTAGTTTCGGTTTGTGAAAGTGTTTCGGTACTTGATCTTTGTCCAACCACTGTGTAGATCGACGTCGGTTATCATACAGGATCCATTTCTCATCACAGGTAACAATACGATCAAGAAATGGATCGTTTTTATTGCGAAGATGATTGGCAGAACAAATTTCATAGCGTCGGTTCTTTTGATTTTCATTCAAATCATGCGGAACCCATTTATCAAGTTTCTTGATTTTTCCAAGTTGTTTTAAATGATCCAGGACTGTTGAATGACTAATGCCCAACCAATCTGCAAGTTCTCTGATTGTTGTACGGGGATCTGATTCTACCATTGTCCTCAAATTGTCGTTGTTCACAGCAACTGAACGACCACGACCTTCTTCATCTTCAAGGTTTTCATCTCTATCAGAAAATTTTCCGAACCACTGTGCGCTCAGAAGCTGTTCCCTTGCGAAACGTTTTATTGATATTGTGAGCCGTTTCTGCTGCATTACTACCCAGTTTAAATTCGTACAAGAAAATTGCTCGAATTTTAATTTCTTCCATTATTAATTTAGCACCGTAAATATTCTAAAAAATAACAGCAATATGTTGATAATGGCTATAGGAATATACAGTTAGGCATAAAGTTTCAAATAATATATAACACTAATACATTTAAACTTATATACATATCAAAGTAGATAAACAAAGTATAAAGCTCAAAAACCGCCATTATTTTTCGACCAACCTAATATTTGATTTGGGAATGAGAATAATTTATTTGATTTGGGTATCTTCCGTTTTTTACAAAATAGAAAAGAGAAAACTAATTTGTCTGACGCCTTCGAACATTTCTTTTGAAAGACTAGAGTTCATTTCGTTTAATTTTTTAAATAAATGAATAAATACTTCATTAGTGATCAACAAATTCGAATATTTTTCACTTAGCTTTAAAAACTTCCTAATGTTTGGGCACATAAAAATAGGATTAGATATATCCATTTTAAAATTTATATTTCCGTCAATTTAAAAATTGTTCCCATTGTTTTTTTTATTTTATAGTCATAGGTTATTCGTCCAAAAAAGTCGATTAACCGAATAGACGAATATTAGGCAATATGGAATAACCGGTTAACCAGTTTGAAATCCCTAGCCATGCCAATCAATTGAATGACAATATAAGTAATGAAATAGTACATAATATTAGAAAAAAGGTACAATAAAAAGTTTTACACATTAGAACAGAATTCGTTATGCAAATCTTGACTCAGTCGTGAACCACAATATATATAGTACTCCGCATATATCGAAGTGGCATTTGCTAAAAATAAACTTTGATATAGCCGTAATTCGATATTGTTATAGCATCACCTTCCATTACCTAAGCACTGATATGTAGTAAACGGTTACCGGTTACGGTGGAGGGGCGACAGCAGCAACAGCCCAGCAAGGTTGGGGCGCGACTCAGACAACAACTGCAGCTGGAGGATCGATGCCACCTCCCACGATCAATCCGCAGACCGGACAGCCGGATTACAGCGCCGCGTGGGTTGAGTACTACCGTCGACAAGGCATGCACGAGTACGCGGACATGATCTTGCGCCAGTCCCAACCAGCGACTGGAGGCGCTGTAGCCTCGGGGGCGCAGGGCGCAGTTGCACAAGGAGCAGTGGTTGGTATTAACCAGCAGCAGGTCGGCCAAATGGGAGCAGTGCAGCCGGGTGCGTATGGCCAGAATCAGACACAACAAGTGGCGGCACAGCAGTCATACGATTACAGCCAGTGGCAGCAATGGCAGCAGTGGCAACAACAGGCGGCGGTAGCTGCCGCTGGTAACCCGGCAGCAGCGGCAGCTGCCCAACAGCACCAAGCCTGGGCGCAACAACCCCAGCAACAGCCTGGCGCCCCGGGAGTTCCTCCCCAGCAGCCCATGGGTGGTGCAGGTGCAGTGCCACAGCCCCAGCAACCCTCACAGTCCGTTGGCGCCCCCCACTCCTCATGGGGTGCCACTGCAGTGTCCCAAGCGGCCGCGTACGGTGCTCCTCACCCGAGATAATCTGTGGTCTGGAGCGACAATCGAGGCACAACGTGACAGTGGCGGTGAGCCGGTTTGTGTGTGACTGATTGTGGCTGTGGCTGATTGAATTGATTTGCGCGGTGCGAGCGGTGTCACTCTCTCTTTGTATCACACACTGACCGTCTCCACTCGCATCTCTCGCTCTCGCCGCATCTCTGTCGCGTTTTCGTTATCATTTTATGTAATAATATGGAATGACATTTTCCACCGATCCGCTCAACGTGACCGGGCGCAACTGTTATTAAATTGAACAATTGCCCGAGGAAATCGTTTATTTAATTTTAATTGTCAATTTTATATTGATAAATGATCCTTGATTTAATCAGGTTGATCAAAATAGAGTATGGATCGCT
>MQRK01185183.1:6423-21423 GCA_001938485.1 Girardia tigrina | reverse complement strand
AATAAGAATTATTACGATTAATGAATATTCATGCAATTTTTAAATTAAATAAATTACTTTATTTTTACAAATAATTAATTATTAAATTGTTTTTTTAGCTTCTTTTAAGTTTTATATGTACCCTTATATCACAATGGAACTTTCTGATGAAGAATGTACTCAACATATGTCGTCTTAATTTAAATTTATATATTATTTTATTTATTATTATCAATTATTTTTGTAATAATTACTTTCTTAAATGATTTACTTTAAAAAATAATCATAAAGTAAACTGTAAATAAGTTTGATAATTTTAAGTATATAAAAAACAAAAAATTAAAATAATTAATATATTTTTATTTTTCGTTAATTTCAGTTAAATTATTTTTGAAATCACAAAAAAAGGTATTTTATTCATTAAAAGAAAAGAATAATTAAATTTTAAATTCTTTTTCAATCATATATCAAAACCAGAAGCAAAATTATATCGCTTTGTCGGGAAAATTTGAAATTTTTTTATCTCTTTCTTTGACTTATTTGGGTCTAATTATTTTTTTTCTTTCATTAATAAAATATTATCACAAATATTTTATTTTTAAAATAATAATTAGCGGTTATTTTTAATAATGATTTGTTTTTCTTATTTTTCTGATTGTTCGTAAGACGACAAAATTTAGATTTTTGTCATTTATTATATTTAAAAATTAAGATTAGCAATATTTTTTGAATCTTATATAATGGTTAAATAATATAATATAAACCTAAAGTATAACAATGAAATAACAATTTATTTTTATGAATTGGATAATAAGAGCACGACAGATCAGTATTTTCTTGAATATCCATGAGACTTTATAATCTCAGAAACTTTCTCAAGTATGGTAATTACCTAATTATGCAAAAATTCCAATCAAATATAGATTCACTCTTCCTGAAAATAATGTCTCAAAGCAACGAGCGTCTTAGGGTCTTTCTCCTTCTTACTAGCTTCTCTAACTAGTCCAGTATCATTTCTATTTGGTTGAGGTATATAATTATTATTTTACCTTTTTTGTACAGTAACATGAAATGGGTTCCAGGAGTACCGCCAGTACTTCTGGTTCTTTATCTTCAAGATTTCTACATTTATTTATTTATCATTGTTTTATGATTAAAGATGAATACTGTTTTAAAATTGTCATTTTAATGTAAAATGTTGTGTATTTTTACTAATGACCGAGACCGAAGTCAATTTTTTGTGATTATTTCTTTAGAAAACCATTACGTTTAAACTGTTTTTTTAAAGGTGTACAGAACTCGAAAGCAAAAATAATAATAAATAATTATTATGAAAATAAACAGTTTTATTTTTTATTTCCATTTTGAGACAATAATGAAAAATATAATAATAAATCAAAATCAACATGATTCAATTTCTAATTAGAAGTTGGTTGACACGGCTAAATTCAGATTTAATTATACATGGAATGAGGACCTCTAAAATGTAATGTATGATTAAATGAAACATTAGTGCCAAGGCTTGGATGTGCAGTTTCATTATTTTGTTGGTTTTATTTTGAAGTCACCAGATCTTTATAAACCAAAACTGGACAAAATTGTTTTGATTTATTACGTTACTAAGTTGAAATGATATGATACTTTACTTGGAGTGAAAGCATTTACTTTAAATGAACATTAAAAGAATCTTTACTAATTTTTCTATTTTCTAAATTTTTGGGAAATGGTTTTATAGTTTAAACTTCTCATTCTTTCTGAATTCTGACAAATAAATTTTCAGATTCATGTGGTATTTTAGTATAAATCAGCCTCATAACAAGGGGTTTATCTGCCAAAAAATCTGTGATTGTGGTACACTGACATTTTTTTAAATAAAGATACTGTAAAGAGAACTCACACATTTGACTGAACATTTATTACATTCACATTGTTTATCATCTTTATGATGATCAACAGCAATGCTTTCACTTAGATCCATCAATCAATTTTCAATATCTCCCATTATAATCTGAACTATACCTGAGAAGGTTATTTTATTTAAAAATATTTAATTTAAATTTTATTGACTGAAATAAAATATTTTTATAGTCATTTTTAAACATTAATTTGATTTTAATTATTTAAAAATTTACAAAAATAAAATCAATAAACTTATTTAAAAGTTTCAATAATAAAAATTAAAAATTTGAATATTAAATCTAAATTTAAATAAATTAGTTTCAGATTATAAGAAAATTAATATTAATCATCCATCTGATTAGGAGAGGCACAATCCCAAATCAACACACAAAATTTAAACATGCACACACCACAAAAAACATCCACACACCAAATATTCCTCACAGATACATTGAAGAAACGATTTTTTCAAATAAATAAATTATGGAAAGCTTGGGCATAAATATAAAGGAATAATAAAAACATGGAATTTTTATGTTCTCTGAGATTAGATAAAGAATACCAAAGGAATTATTACCAAAACGTTTTCAACACTGATAATAATAAATCACAAAACAAGTTCTTCTCCGACATTAACCTTTAAAATAATAAATGTTATTATTAACAATATATTGTTTAAAAACTGTTATGAAAATAAAAATAGTTTATTTTTTGTTGAATTTATAATAATATAAAATATTATACAAAAGATTTTAATATTTTTTTATTTAATCTTTCTTTTTAAACTGTATGTGTTACAGAGAAAATAAATATTTTTTCTAATATGTGTCAGTAAGGAATCCTTCTTCAAGATTTGCAAAAATAAACCAAACGGGCATACTTTTTTGGCACCAGTATTATTGTTATTTAAACATAATATTGAAAAAATAAAATAAATAAACAATATGAAAAAAAATAAATTCATAAGTACTAACATTCAAAATGCATTAATTAAACTATCTGGCAAATATATAAAGTAATTGTAACGGAAATAATAAAATATTCGACATTTTACTCCCTTCTAATTGATTCTATTCAGATAATCTGAAAGAGTCAGTTTATTGTTAGCAATCAAGAGTCAAAATGTAAATATAATTTATGCAATAATGAAAATAATTTAGGAAAACAAGAAAAAAAAATTAGAAAAAAGCTAAAAGAATAAGACAAAAATCCAAGTTTGAGTTTTTTACTATATATTCTATCTTATTTAATTTATATTTTTGAAGTTTCTGGCACGACATATAAGTAACTTCCACGAACTTCCAAAAAGTCTATTTACATTTAAAGTTATTTTAAAGTTATTATAAAAACTTCAAATATTACTCGAAAAAGGAAATCTGAACCTCCGATGGACACTTTTATACAGGAAATTGAATTTGAGTTTACAGAAAGATGAAATGTAATACCGAACATTTACAAAAAATTTAATTAAAAACGGTTTTAAGACCACTTTGAGATAAAAATTTAATTTTAAAAAAACTTTAAAAATTGAATACAAAAGATTTTATAGTAAAATTTCCATCAAACAGCAATCACAACAACGATTTTAGTAAATATTAATTTTCACAACTTCTAAGCAGTGGTTTCTAACTTAAGAGTTGCAATTCTGGTTGAATTCAAACGATTATTTAAGGGTTGCTTTTAACTATCGAAAATATGAGGTTTTGTATGTTATAATGTGTAAGAGTCGTTAGTGCACAAACTTTTTTCAAATGGTAAGTATTATGTTTTTGCTGTAGTCAGAAAAACAATAATGCTCTGTATTAATAGCATCACAATTTGAATGTAAACATTTATTAACAACACAAACAGATTATTTACAACCATTATCAGAGAGCATCTTTCTTTGATTAATATAGTTTTTGTTTATGTATTCAAATCTAAAAAAACAATGAATGGGAAAGTTTTTAATAATAATTTTTAATTTCTTAAATTTTATTGAATGAAAAGGCATTACGTAATTTTTTTAATGAATATTAATTTTTAAAATATATTAAATTTAATAAGTTAAAATCATTTACTAAAAATATTATTAATATTCATAATTATCAAACTTTAATTAATTAGTACTTAAAATTAATTTCATTAGATTCAAATAATCAATCAATAAACATATCAATCCCATCTGAGTAGGAGAGTCACAAATCNAAACAGCATACAAACAACAAACTTACAAACTCACACTCTGAAATATTAATTACAATTATAACTTAATTAATTATATTAATGAAATAATTTTAAGATTGGGTCGCCAAAATGTAGAAAAATATACTCTAGCTGGGCCCCTAGCAAGACTGAGAACCACTGCTCAAAAGAACAATTTTATGCGGTAGATGACCTTTATTGAAATTTATTTTTTATAAACTTTAGGAAGGCAAACTATTTTAGGTAGGAGATTGAAATCTTTAATTCCTATGGATTTTAGTTGTCAGGATTTTTTGATAAAATAAATTTTTGGATTATTTTCTATTATTTGCAGTTAAAAGCAAATCTAAAGATGATTTATTATAATTTGTGAAAAATTATTTATTATTAATGATTTTATATAAAGACAGTTATAAAAGATTAAAATGCATTTTTATCACTTTTAAATTAAACGATTTTCTTTTTAACTTTTACTTCAGAGTATGAAAGTACTTTTTCTAAATCGGATAGCAGAAAAGCTTAGTAAATAAATGTGTAAAATAAAAAAACGATTTTTTAGTAAGGTACTTCAACCATCTGGAGATGAAAAATATTAGAAAAATATTAATAATTAACATCATTGATTTATTTTTATAAAATTCTCCATTTGATTTTGTCGTTTATTATTTTTTTATTATAATTATTTCTTAATTTTTGAGGTTTAGTGAGACTCATTATCCCTCAAGATAGGGTTCTAATGAATTGGGTACCTCAAATTGTAGTTTAGATATCGCTTATTAATTCTGTAATTAAAAACTTTTGTTTTAATTTATAAAATAGGGGACCCTCATATTTTAGAAAATTATTTTTAAAGTAATACCCTATCATTTAATTTGAAGAGAATAAATGTCTTACGTAAACGTTAAAGATTTTTCACTAGAAAATAAGGAAATATAAATATAATATAATATATAATAATACAACTGCAATGAAGACTTGTTGAAAATTCATATTCCCATTCAATTATAATTAACATTTCACTATGTTCAGTTAATATCAACAAATATAAATTGGACTGAAAGAATTGAATTTTTTATCAACTGATCAAAACTAATTACAATAATTAATACTGTTTTGGTCGTTGATTTTTTCGTTATTTTATCATTAGAAAAAATTCAAAGATTGGTATTTTATTTATTTTATAAAATTAATTGTATTAATTAAAACAAGTGCCCATTTGTGACCGATTATTTTTGTTCGTTCTAATAATCAAATGGAATGTGAATATTACTTTTTTCTTCGAATAATTAAATAATTTGTATTTTATTAAATTAGTAAAAATATATAAAATTGATTTACAATGATATTTTTTAATATAAATATAATTTTCTGTCTTTTAATTATTTATATTTTTATTAATAAAACAAAAGTGATGTAGAATATTAATGTAGTATTTATTAGTAATATTACATTATATATATTTATAATGAAAAGTAAAATCTATAGAAAAAAGGTTAAAATTTATTTGATAGCACTGAGTGTGACAAGTTTCATCTCTTTAAGATTAGCATTATGTTTGCTGTCAATTTTTATCTTTATCATATGTCTTAAAAAGTACGAATGATAGAGTAAATATAAATTCTTTTTTGCATTTAAGAAGAGCATTTGCAAGAATAGAAGAAGTGTCAAAGTAGTTTCAATTGCATCCAAAGTTCAAAACTTCATTTCGAATAAATCGAAAACGATTTGTGAATTTCAATCTAATCTGGACTATAAATTTGATTGTCACAAGTGTAGAAACTCGTAAATTGGAGAGACAACTCGCCATCTCAAAACCCGGATTAGCGAGCATTCACAATCTAATCAATTGAGTAAGGTTCTTAATCAGTGGTTACATAGTAAAAATTGATTCTCTTCAATTTCAATGGATAAGTTTTCTGTTTTTCTTTTAAATAATGGCTTTGATTCAGACTGTGAGTGGCAGTTTTGTGAATCCTTATTAATAAGACACTACAACTCATTAAAAAACATTCACAGTGGGCAAAGTAAAGCCTTTTAAAATCTTAAAATCTTTAATTAAATGTTATTTAATTAATTTTTATTCCAATAATATCTTAAATATAATAAATTAATAAAAAATTGGTTGCCTTTAAAAATAATCTTATACAAAAGAAACATTAAAAATGTAAAAAAAAACAAATATAACAAATACAACTAACAAATATTGTAACTAACAAAAATAATTTTTGATAATGGAAGAAGAATTTCTGGAACATGTAAATTTTCTTAAAAAAGGTTTAATAAAATTTATATATATATATATTTCTAAAATATAATTTTATTAAAGCTTTTTTTATATAATTATTGGACATGTTTCGATGTTTACATACGTCATCATCAGCAATTTTCGGATGTTTAGTATATGAATATTGAATTGTTTGAATAATACAATTTAATAGATATAATTTACTTTAAAAGGTAACCAATAAATTAATTATTATTATTTATCAAAGTATTATTGGGTAATAATGGCAAAAAGAATATTTTAATTAAAAAATTTAAGTATTAAAATAACTTTACTTTGCCAATTCTGAATATTAATTGATGAGTAAAGTAAGGTTATTACAATACTTAAAATTTTTAATTAAAATATTCTTTTTGTTATTACTATATAAAAAAAGCTTTAATCAAATTATATTTTCGAAATACTAAACTTGCGTTCACAATATTATATATTAATTTATTTTTCATTATATTTTAAAATAAATATAAAATATTTATTTTTGTAAGGAAATTTTATTTTGTTAACTAATGTTTTTTTATTAATAAAAATATAAAAATTATTGAAAATGAAATATTTTTGGAGAGAGATTCTGAAATTATGTGTTGACAGTAAAGTGCCTCTTTTATGATATTTACATAGTCTAAATTCATTAAATTTCTGATTAAATTAAAAACAAACATTAAAAAAAATAATATTAAAAATTTAATACAAAACATTTAATTATTAAAACAAAATTAATATTAAAAAAATTGTTACCTTTTTATGGCAGTTAAAATAAAATATTCGTTTCCTTTATTCTCTATTAACCCATTGCATGATTTGTTTTAAACGAAATCATAAAAGAAACAATTTTATTTTTATTTGTTTTAATTTTTCTCTTAAAAAAGAATTAATACAAAAATAATTAATTTTCTTTTAACTAATGATAATATTTTTTTTCAAAAAAAAATAAAACATCATCATTTCCGTTTTGAAATCACGTGAAGAAAATTATAAGAAAAAAATATTGACTAAAATCTATAACTTTTTTTTCTTCTAAACATTATATATTTATTATTGTTTGGTCAAATATTATTCTTAAATTTTAATGCTTGAAAACGTAGAATTTTGCTCAAGCAGGAAAAGAAAGAAAATTAAAAATATAATTAAAAAAATAAATTAATTCATTTTCAATTTGAGGTTTCTATTTTACTGTGTTTTGATAATATTTTAATTGAAATTTAATTAAAGATTTATAATTATTGATTAAAATTTTCTTTTTTCACTTTGAAAAAAATGCTATTTATGTTTTTTTCCAATGAATTATTGTTGAAATATTAAAATAAATATTTTTTATATAATAAAATTTTATTTCACAATCGATTTCCCAAAGCTGTACAGACTACTGACAAACAGACGACGCATTTTAGACAATTATTAATACAAACAACTTGAGTCTTTTAAAATACCATTAATTTAAAAGTATTTTTTGTTTAATGGATAAATAAAAGTAGGACATAATTTATTTCAATTATTTTTAAAAAATTATAAACATATCATAAAAAATAATTTACAAATTTATTAAAAATAAATTAATCGATTTTTAGAAAATTAAAGCTATCGAAATTTTAGATGATGTTTTACGAATACAAATAGTAAACATTCTTATTTAATTATTTTTATAGTTTAAATACTTTTAAGATCAAGGTTACCAAATTGAGAAAAAATTATTGTGTTAAAAGTTGTTTGAACATCCTAAGAATTATTAAAATTGAACTCTGACATAAGATCAAGATTTTATTATATTACATGTTTTCCAAAAAGAATGTTTTTTCAAGATTATTTAAAAACCTTTTTTTTGAGAATTTTTTTTAATAATCTTTAACCAGTATAAATAAAATTACTTATAATATCGGGTTGGCCAAAAAGTCATTTACTAAAATATTTATTATCTAAAAATGACATGGATGCACAAATATTTTTACACGATATACTGTCCATTATTTTCAATCACTTTCTTCCACCTTTCCGGTAGCTTCATTATTCCTGATTCATAAAAACCTTTGCCTTTGTCAGCAAAAAAGTCGTCTAAGAACGATTTGATGTCATCATCACTGGCGAACGTTTTTTCTGTTTAAGGAATCCTGCACTGATCTAAATAAGTGAAAATCCGATGGGCCAAGTCTGGAGAATATGGTGGGTGCGGCAAAACCTCCCAACCCAGTGATAAGAGTTTCTGGCCAGTGGTCAAACTTGTATGCGGTCTTGCGTTATCATGTTGAATTACAACTCCTTTTCGATTTGCCAATTCAGGACGTTCTTGTTGAATTGAATGAGCAAATTTCTCCAGCTGACCACAATATCTGTCTAAATTGATGGTTTTATTCCTCGGAAGGAGTTCAAAAAACACAATTCCTCTAAAATCCCACCAGACGGAAAGCATAACCTTCTTTGGTGAATTTCTGCTTTTGGTATCGTTTTGGTAGGCTCACCACGCTTTGTTCATGATCGTCGGCGTTCCACATTGTTGTAAACAATCCATTTTTCGTCACTCGTAATCAAGCGCATCAAGAATGGATCACTTTGTTCTCGCTTCAAAAGGGAATCGCAAATGTCTATACGTTTCACCAAATGAATTTCTTTCAGTTCATGTGGTAACCACATATCGAGTTTACTGACGAATCCAAGTTTCTTTAAATGACTTCCAACACTTGATTTTGATATTTCCAGAGTCTCTGCAACTTCTCTTGTCGTCATATGTGGATTAGACTTGATCAGTGCAGTTATTTTGTCACCATCAACTTCAACTGGTCGACCACCGTATTGCATCTTTTAGATGAAATTTTTCAGAACGAAATTTAGAAAACCAGTATTGACACTGTAGAAGTTCTAAGGAGTCACTACCATATACAAAACATATCTTCTTATGAGCTTGCACAGCGGTTTTCCATTTGCGAAAATAATGCAACAAAACATGACGAATATGCTCATTTGATTTTCCATTCGAATTGACGGTAAAGTAATACTTTAAAACAAAATCAATTAATATTTTGTATAAACGTAGTCTGAAAATTAAGGTTTCAAAATATATAATTGAATTTAAATTTTAAAATCGTTTTATATTTTCAAGCTTTTTATTAGGACGTACTCTAAAAAGGCAATGACTTTTTGGCCAACCCAGTATAATATTTATTGCATATTAATAGGGGACCTGAAACATTAGTAACCTGTGTATAATTGAATTTAAATTTTAAAATCGTTTTATATTTTCAAGCTTTTTATTAGGACGTACTCTAAAAAGGCAATGACTTTTTGGCCAACCCAGTATAATATTTATTGCATATTAATAGGGGACCTGAAACATTAGTAGCCAGTCGGACATACCTCCACGCGTTGTCTCTGGGAAACTAATGCTCTCCTCTCTAGGCTAAAGTGTCTGAAGCTACCTTGTTGGAATGCTGACCTACATAGTATGGATGGCAAGGGCTCGCAATACACATCCGTAAAATTCATGTTATTTTAGCGGGATTATGGAAACGCTTAATGGCGGGGCCCACTATCAGTTGAGGGTAGGCGAGTTTTCCTACACAATGATACAACCGTCTAAACTCCTAAAAAGTTCTATGAGCTATTACCCTGGGTAAATGCAGCATGAACAATCATGTATAACCACCGGATGGAGGAAACCCATTTATAATATTAGTATTTGATGTTATTTTTATAAATTTCAGTTTTGAAACTTAATTTTTTTTATATTTATCAAATACTTTCATTTTTAATACAATTTTATAAATTTTAAATTACATTTATATTATCAAATATTTAATCGTTTCGTCCAATTTTATTAATTTTAAAATTTCTATCCTCATTATTAAATAATCATTCATTTTTTATATATAAGCCACCCCGAATAGACGGATATCTGAGTATCGTAGCGACTACAGTACCAGTATTGGCGTAAAGAGTTGTGAGTCAGACTCTGTACTGGGTAGAAACCATAAATAGACAATACGGCTTTTTTTTGCACACGGCTTTAGATGCAAAAATGAGAGCTTTCAGTGCATGGGCTCGCTTTGGTTTCCCAGTCACAAAGGACCAGTCCCTCGTACCGTGATTCTGTGTAGCTTTGATTCATTTCATAAATTTCCTTAACTATAATTTATGTATTTAATTTTGCCATTCTCGCGAAAATATTTAATAACATTTCTGCATTCCTAACACATTAATTTACACAAAAAATAATACTTTTTATAGGTATTTTATAAATTACAATAATAATTAACGGGTTTTTAATAATTTCATGTTAATTGTTTATATTTTTCTATTCAAATTTATCATTGTTTAAATTACAAAATTATGGACATTTGAAAATCAGGAATTTTTGCAAGAATCAAAAATAAAATGATCAAAACTATTTTTTAATGGTCACATTATTTCGTCATATTATTTAATAATTATAAAATCTAAGTGTAAAATATGTTTACTTAATTATTAGTGAAAACAAAAGAGATTGATGATGGTCTTTTGGAAGGGATTAATTAGTTGATGTTCTTTTTATTTATTCGTCTATCTTTCACAATGTTTGAAGATATATTTCTGTTTTTTTGTTTTATTAACAGACTGATTTTGCAAAATGTTAATTTGAGGAAAATTTATTAAATACTTTAAAAAATTTGTAAAATATCAATCAAAAACTATTTTACATTTTATATCACAAATTATAATCAGTTTATATTATTATTATTTAAATATTGTAAAAATTTTGATTATTGACATTTTCATTTCATTTGAAATATTTTTTTCATTTTCAATTCTCTTTTTCGTTTAATTATTCATTGAAAATAAACAAAATTAATAATCTTTTATTTATTACATTGTTTTTCATAAAGAAATTCCAGAACAACAGATTTCTTAAATAAAAAAAATAAAGGAAAATGTTGCAAGGTGAATAAAATCATTTCCATAGACTTCCTTTTCAATATGATGAGCTATAGAGACCAGAAAATTAAGAATCATTTATTCCCAGGGTGTACAGGAACTACATAAAAGGATTACAAAAGAAGAATGGAATGATGTCAAAATAGCTGTGGTATATTGTTCAATTGATTGGCCATTCAGACTCCGTGCCTCAGAGCAAGGAGAGAAATTATATATTATTTAATAGCCATGAATAAAATTATTATTTTCAGAAATATTCAGAAAAAACTAATTAAACACCACAAAATGAAATATGCTTCCTTTAAAAAAAATAAAAAATAAAACTTTATATAAAAAAATTACAAACACTTTCGGATAAACAAAAGTAAATTAAATAAATATATAAATAAATAAAATAGATTATTAGTAATTAATTTTATATGAAGACAATAAATTTTTTGAATATATATATATATATAAGTAGTTTTTAAAAAGTAATTATATTTTATTAATTTAATCAAAATTTTATACATAATAAACGAAAATCATTTGAACCAAATAAAACTAACATAGAAATCCGTGGAAATAAGTCAGTATCACTAGAAAAAGCAGCTGTATCTTCGATATATTATTGATAATTGTAATTTTTTTCATTTTCTTGACAATAAAAAAAGTTTTATTTTCCCATTTAATATGCAATTTAAATAAATTGAAATTATTTTATATTTTACATTTAAATTTTGATAAATAAAGCGATAATAGCAAATGATTATGAAGATTGTATTTGATTGGCTGCATTTGTTTATTTGAATTATAATTTTAATTCTCATCTTTATCTGTATCAGGAAAGTCATTCATTTTTACCAAAAATTGGAGTGTCAATTATTTTTTTTCTAATTTATAAAATAAAATAATGGAAAATATTTTGCAATTGTTTTCAAGAAAAAAAACTTCTTTCAAAATTTGAAAACTGTTTCTCATTAATTTTCCTTAATTAAAGTTGAAAATTTCTTTGATTTTTTAATAATAATAATAATAATAACAATAATAATTTTAATATTATTCTCTTAAAAAAGATAAAAAATATAAATTAAAATAATTTTACTTTTGTCAAAAAATTTGAAACGAATTGGCTATTTATCAATATAAAAATTAATTTAATTTAAATTTAAAAAAAATAAAAATTAATTTTTATATTTATTTATTTTTAATTTTTAACAGTAATTTGCAGAATAATAAAACTAAAGAGTTTTTATCACACAGATATTAATTTTGTTTTAAATGTTTATTTGTTCTGTTTAAAAGAACGTGTTTTCAAATTTCAAAATCCACGTTTTTATTTATTTTTCAAATATTTATTATGAAAAAAACAAACAACCTTTCGACCTAAAATTTAAGTCTAAATTTAATAATGGTTTTTATAATCACATATTTTGTACCAAACTTTAGTAAGTCTATTTTATCATCACTTAGATTATTGTCACTTAAATTTAAAACAGATTTTTAAAATTAAATTTAAAAATTCCAAAAAATTACCTAAAATAAATAATTTTTTACTATGTACATCGACTTTCTCTTAAATATCTCTATTAGTAGAATTTTCAGATATCTTTGAACATAAACAAAGGCAAAATTCAACACTTACATTATAAATAATCTAATTAAGAAAAGATAAAAAATTGTAATTATTTCGATTATTTAAAACTTTATAATCCCAGTACTATTTTTCGTAAAGATAAATTAGATTTTCTTCAGATGCTGCTTATTGGTGGTCCAGATATTTAGTTAAGATATTTAGCTAGTCTCGTGCAATTTTATCTCCAAATAATAAAGATAATCCTATGTTCCCAATTGGGAACGTTTGCATGATGTTCTTAATATTTAAGTAAAGTATTGTTACTAATACAAAAAAAATAATAAATTTTATCATTATATTTTTGATGATCAAATAGGCATCATGTACACCATTTACATGGGTATAAATACTTCATGCAAACAACAACACATTATACTTTATTTATATGTATGGTAAGCTTCAAAGCATGCATCTAGCAAACACTTGTCCTATTTTCCATATTTACGACGACAGTTAGATTGACAAAATGCACAAAGATCTTGAGATGTAGACTGACTATAGTGTTCGACACCATCATCTCTAATGCTATAAAGCGTAGGAGCTGTAATTCCACACTTTCAGATGAATTGAGTAAGAAAAGAACAACATCACATCTGAACTGGATTTGGAAGAGCGCTTCCCTCGAAGGAATCACAGCACAGTGTAGCTTCCAAGCACCAACAACGGTCATGTTCAAAGCATTGGTAAAATAAAATTCCACCACCATTTCTTACCGTATATTCTTTGTCTGTAAGCTCATAGCAAACTATCCAACAAATAGTTTTATATGTATCCAAAAATTCAATAATCGGCCTGAATTTAGCTATGGTACTGATAGTAAAGACAATTTACAGGTTTGTTAGATGAAATTTGATAAGAGAATTTTGATACATCCTTCTATATAGCACCAAAAATATATAAATAATGACTACATATGTAGTTGTACACCACTAGAACAAAGCGAAAGTTCTGCATACAAAAAGCCAATTAACAGAAAGAAAATACACGGGTTTGTATGCAATTTAGGAAATTTTCTCAGAATATAAAGTATGGGAAGTATATTTCTCAATAAATCTATAACATCATTGTGATTATGTTCGGATCTTGTTTATCAATATACATGTAATTAGTATAATGTCATATACATTAATCAAATACATTATTCAAATATACATTATTCAAATAATTTTTTTAAAGAATTCAGAAACACATTCATGGTGATAGTTGAATTAATATTGCTGGACAAAGAAAGAATACATCAATATCCAAAAATCTGTACACTCAATTTAAGAACTATTGAGAAACAATGATGTAAAGCGTTATATATACAATCTTTGGCTACTAAATTTATGCACTCAAAATACACTCTTGAAAACCTTATTGAGAGTTTTAAACTTATATTAAGATGATATATTGATTTCAATATCATTAACAGCGATATAAATTCTGTCAAGAAAGTACCGGAAATTTTAAAAAAGTAACTGAAAGCAAATTGCAGAATTTTTTTTTGTGTTTACGTTGTCACAATTTTTGTCTATACTGATGCGAAGTTTGAGAACCATTTCTTATTTTGTTTGCTACAGAAGGTTAAACAGTAAAACATATTATCTGAACGTTGTGCGGCGTTTGAGAGAGCAAATTCCTCTAAAAATGGCAGATTTAAAGAAAGAAAATTCAGGGATTTTGCACCATCTGAAGAGGCTACCTTTACGTACAAATTCCTGGTTAAAAACTCAACAAATATAATTAAACAACCACCATATTTACCTGATATGGCTTTGTATGACTTTATTCTCTTTCCAAAACTGAAATTACTACTTTAAAGCACCCGTCTTCAGTTAAAAGAAAACATTAAGAAAAGTCACGGCGAGAACTTCAGTCGATTCCAGAAAATGGATTTACAAAATGGTTTGATGATTGCATTATTACCACGTTTTTCTTAGCTTGGTTTCTTGTCTGTCTGTCAGTCTGGAACAAATCTTGCGATTGATTTTTCGACCACTCAGTCATCCAATTGAGCTGAATTTTTGTATACAGGCTTGCTGCCGATGACAATACAATATTTTAAAACATTTACTTTACGGATGTACGGAAAAAAATAATAAATTGAACAAATATTGTGAAAATCAAGTGATAATTAAGTGTAGAAGTATTAAAATTAGGT
>MQRK01185164.1:11216-23240 GCA_001938485.1 Girardia tigrina | reverse complement strand
TAAAATTAAAAATATAAAATATCGATTTAGAATTTGTATTAATAATATGCAAATTAAAAAAATATAAAATAAATTTTTTAGTGAAAATATTGTCAATTTTATATTTGATATTATTTTTTATAGATAGAAAAATATTTATTTAGTCAATAATTAGTTATTATTAAGGAAATTAATAGGGGTTACTGAACTAATTTCAACAATATGTATTATTCTTTATTTTTTTTATTTATTTATGAGTGTTGTGATCATGTTAAATGAAATAAAAAACATTTTAATCAAATAAAATTACAATTAAAATAAAATAATACCGTTTAAATTAACTGTATTATACAAAAATCACCATGTTGAATTTGTTACTAAACCGATAAGTGTAAACCTCCGTACATTTCAATGGGTAAGTGATTATTCAAAATTATGTTTAATTTATACATTTTTAAATAGGAATTATTCATAACAAAGGCTATATTTGCTAAAAGCAGCATTAATTAATTTTATTATTTTCTTACATTGTAATATGGAATCTAACCATGACAGCAATTGAATTGATTTTGAAATTATAGGACGCTTAAGAAAAAATTCAAAATATTTCATGACCAATTCTTTTCTTTATTATAAAGTAAAGTCCCACTAACAAACAATAAATTTGAAGTGTCCATTATTTTATAATTTGGATTGATTAATGCCACATCTTGAAAGGATACTGGACGACTGGCAATTTGGTTTCAGACCAAATAGAAGCACGGCGCACGCAATAGGTATCATACGAAAGATACAAGAAGAGGCCAGATACCGAAATATAAATGTTTTTGCTATCTTTATCGACCTTGAAAAGGCAATCGATAGCGTACCCAGGAAAGTTCTCTGGGACTGCCTTCAAGGAATTGGAATACAGGATCGGATGCTGAGCATTATCATGAAGTTTCATGAAGGTTTCACGGGCAGCATAGGAAAGGATAAGTTCAGAATGGACAAAGGAGTCCGCCAAGGTTGCGTATTAGGACCTCTATTATTCAATCTTGTCTTTGATCATTCAATTAAGACCGCAATCAAAGAGGGACTATCAGGCGATGTGAAACTGAACTACAATGGTGAAGAGCTGACCGTGAACATGCTTCCTTATGCAGACGACCTGTGCTTACTGGACAAGGACTTTGGAAACATCGAAAGAAATCTCACGTGTCTCAACACTGCGTTCTCGAATATGGGGCTCAAAATCAACATTGGGAAAACGAAGATCATGAATCTCAATGGAGCAAAATACATTACGGCAAGGGACGAGTTGAATGCAAGAATTGAATGGGTGGAAGAATTCTGCTACCTGGGATCGATAATTGAGTGTAGGGGAAACTCAGGTACGGACATCAAGGTAGGATTCAGAAAGGAACAGCGAAACTACGAACGATCAGACTAGTGTTGAAGAACAACAAGCTGTCTCTCCGGAACAAGAAGAAAATAATTAACAGCTGTGTATTCCCGGTGGTTTACTACAGCTGTGAAAACTGGAGAACAAACGTAGCACACGTGAAAAAGCTGAAAGCATTTCACAATCTGTGCACTCGGTGAACTCTGGGGATATCAAAAGCTGAAAGAATCAGGATGGATGAGATATCTATTGGACTGCAAAGCCCAATGGATATCATTGCGCGGAGAAGAATCATCCACAATGTGAAAATCGATTTAGGAAACTGCCCGGAGAACGTCAAACAGATCAGTGGATGCGAACTCATTGGAGGGAAGAAGATCAGCGGTCGGAGAAAGCAACATCTGGTAGAATGTGTCAGAGTGGACACACACTGGCTCTTTGAAGCCGAGTACAGTTTCGGGGAATTTAAGTGAGACATTTTGCAGGAGAATCTACTGAAGATGGATGGAAAGATCAAGAAGTTATTCCGACTGAGAAGAATTCAAAGGAGTGTGGACGAGAAAACACTGAGACTGGTGTTACCTCGTTTAAAAGAACACAGCTGCCCGATGGATGCCTGTCATAGACAGTATGCAGAAGAGAAGGAATTGAACAGGCATCTCAGAAGAGATCACGATGGATCAGGCCAAATCCCGCGAAAACAAAGAGAGAAGAAAGCCCAGCCACGTCAGAAGAAAGGAAACTACCAATGCCAACATTGCCAGAAGGAATACAAAACTGCTGGATTCCTAAGGAGAGAGAGAACCATGCAAATCCATGGTTCTTTACTGAAAGATTGAATACAATAATTAAAGACTTTGACTTAGAAATTTTAAGAATTATTAACAATTTAATCACGACTCGGCAAAGTAATCCAAAACATCTAATCACACTGCCTTCAAATCTTAAAGATCAATTGATTTTCAATGAAATAAATAAATTTGAATTCCTAATGCGATTTCTCCAATTTGATGAATTACCACTTGAAATGCAGCATTTATTACCAAAATTTTCAGACAATAATTTACCAGACTTAGGTAGAAAGTCAGATGGTTCCGAGAATAACAATTCATTAGAGTCCAGTAGCGATTATTCTGGAACATTTTATGGAAATAATAATTTGATTGTATTTCTAAGAAATATACCAAATGGCACTGAAATAGACAGAAAATGTGTAGTTTGTTTCCGAAATGGTGCAGAAAATATACGATTTAATTTTCGACTTTCAACTATTTACCGCAGATGTGCAAAAAGAGTAGTCAAAATTGCATCTGAAAACAATCAGATATATCAATATCCCGTGTGCAGAGCTGAAGTATACAAATTGATATAATTTATAAGTTTTGTATAATACAATTTATTCATGACTTTTTTCAGAATTTTTTATATTATAATAATTTTATAACTTATAAAATAGCTCATTAGTTAAAATTAGTTCATTTGTTGAAAATAATTTTTCTGTTTGTCACGGCCATCTCACGTGTTGACATTTCTGGAGACTCTAAGCCCCCAGAGTTTTTTAAGGGTTCAACATCAACCAGATGTGTGATATTTCTGTAGGTATTTTCGATTTGGTGGCCGGATACGTCTCCCTCACCCTTCATCTACAAATAATGAAGGGTTTTGGGCGCCTTCAAGTTCTGGAGGCCAGTATGGGCGAGTAGCCCCTCACTGTTCATTTACATTGTTAAAATTATATGATCATGCCAACATCTTGTGTAAGCGTCTCACTCTGTAAATGTAGTAATATTGAATTTACTAATTAACTTATGCATATCACATTTCATGCAGACCATAGTTATAATTATTTGAATCAAAGAGACAGATTTGTTAGAAATCACATAATTTTAATACTTTTCGGATACATAGAATTCATATTAACCGTAGTTATTATGTTTGGTTGATCTTGTCTATTAAATATTAAATTTGATTTGTTTCATAATTTAGTAAAATTATATCCATCAATAGTTAAATGCTTTTATATTGATAAATCGATAATTCACAACATTGGAAGCAATGACTTGTAAGAGTCAACTGTTGAAATCAGTTCCTTTGTTGAAATTAGTTCCTTAGTTGAAATTAATTCTCCACCGCAATTAATAGAAGATTTCTTACTTGTCACTTCTATCTAAATTTTTTTTCTCTTTTTGTACTTCTTTTGGATTTACATTATTCGAATACGCAATTGGAAAATTATCATTGTTTCTGTATTTAAAAAAAACATCAAAATATAAAATATCGATTTAAAATTTGTATAAATCAAATAAAAATTATAAAAAATATAAAATAAATTTTAGTGTAATTATTTTCATCTCCATAATTGATATTAAATTTTTAAAAAAATAGAAATATGTATTTATAGTCAAAAATCAGTTAAATATTAAAGAAATTAATAGAAGATTTCTAACTTGTTATTCCTATCCAAAATTTTTTTTTCTTTTTGTAATTCTTTTGGGTGTACATCATACGAATAGGCAACTGGCAAAGTATCATTGTTTCTGTATTGTAAAATAAAAATCAAAATATAAAATATTCATTAAGAATCTGTGTTTTGCGATTTTTTTCGTTTTTAAGTAAGGAGAAAATGTATGTTCGGCCCACAAGACCCCCCGGGGGGGTCAGACGTTGCCATGGCAAAGGTTGTGGTTACCTTAGCAACGGTTTCGGTTAACTTGACAATGCATCTGATCGGTTCCGGTTCACTTGATAGCGCTTCTCATTGGTTCCCGGGTCCCTAGCAACGGTAACCAAGGGACATTTTTCAATAGCAACGGATACTGTGAGTCAAGGTGGTTGTAACCATGGTAACGGTTACCGTATCCATAGCAACCGTGACCCTTTCCACAGCAACCGTAGAAATAAGTGCTAATCGATTACCGCACAGTGCAGAGATGTGCTATTCGATATTTTTAAAGTGCTAATCGATAGTACACATTGTGCCGCACATTTTTAATGTACTAGCACAGTGCTTTTCAAGCTGCACATGTACAAAAGTGCAAAAATCAATACATATAATTTTTTAAAAGTGCTAGTGTCAAAAATTGATATCATGTATTTGATGCACATTTCGATTCTCTATCTGAATGTGCAATTAGAATTTTCATATATTGATTAATTTTTCCTATAATTAATATAATGTACAAATTTATACAAAATGCACATCGATTTTAAAGGTACAAGGAAACAGAATATCAAAAAAGTGATGATGCACTTGAATAGTAAGCCATATACGTACATTCAGATTCCACATCAACATTTTCGAAAAAGTGCTGATAGATTGATTTTTTCGTATATATATGAAACCAATGTGTTATATGTATGTTATTTACCATCAAACAATATCTCATGAATCGCCTAATATACCCCATTAACAATCACAAGTATCATGGTTACTGTAACCAAAATACATAACCTTTTATATTATATGTAAAATCAACATGTAAAAGCTCCTATTGTCGACATCTTCTTTGTGAGAGTTCATTTTATTCAATTTTTTATTTATTTAAAGTGATACATTAAAACAAACAATAAATTACACATTTAATAAACATTTATTTCTTTGAAATATAATTTTGACACAACGCTAAGCACCTTTTATAAGCACAATGTGAACCATGTTCACGATATATACAAGTAATGTTTTTTGGTATCGCATTTAGTTTGTCACATTTATATGTGCATATTCTCGGATTAGGAAATAAAGACTTTATCAACTTTTCCTTTCGTTCATCATCATTATCCTTGACATAGAACAATGCTTCAGCTAAATTAAATCGTGATCGAATGTCTCGCATTAAGCAATCCTGACAAAACTTGGTATTGTTCTTTCCACGCCAATTTATGATGATGTAATGTTAAATAAACGTTTGTTCTTTGTGCTTTGTTTGAACAGCAATGCATTTTAGGTCTAGAAATTGCGTCCACACATTACATTACATTTTCAACACTAATTTAACTTACTGAAATACATAATGTAATGGATTAAACATTTTGTCCACAGACATTATACACTACTCTTTAATCATGTACTCATCATTATTATCCACAAATCTCTCAAAATAAATAAAGATAGACATTATTCAACAATAACAATTTATTAACATAGTAACTTTGTTTATAACAATTGACGTTTAAGCCAGTCAATACAATAATTTCCACAAAGAAATGTTAGTGGATTTTGATACATTATATCATTATATAGGACAGGTTGTTGCATTCGTTCCAATTTTGTCACCAACGTTGATGGGTAATACATCCCAAGTGAATCAAATACTCGAATAAGATCTGAAGTCACATGTACTGCAATCCAGTGTTCTCCTGGTAAATTAGCAGTCTGAGTATTAATTACATATCCTCCATCGAGTAGATAATCTGGAACTTTATCCAGCGAATATACTCCACGGAATTGAGGATATCCTTTCAGTGCTTTTTCAATCTGATATGTACTATATATGTAAATATAAAAGGTTTAGATACAACTTACTTCATATATTATTTCTGTTCGTAATTGCTGTTTACAGTTTTAATACTGTGTTTATACAATAACTGTTCCATCTCTTCGTATTTGTATCTCACTATCAAATACTCCATATACATACATTGTAATTGCTTTATCTAATGCTTTATGGAATCTTAAATTCAATTTTAAATTGCCTTTTCGTGGCATTTGTATTTGATAAACATCAAAATCAGGTGCCAAGACAAATATACAGTAGGGGTATTTTGTTTTAAAATCATCCATAGTGATTCCATTATTCATATTTTTATTCACGAGTACCATGTTCAATATTATAGACTTGTAGTATGCTTCAGTAAAATCATTCTTTTGAAAGTCAATTTTATATAAATCTCTATAATCTATTCCTCGAGATAGGATTAGGAAGCTAATATTACAGTTGTCAAATGCTGAGCAATATGATGCGTAATCTCCGCTAACTTTGTTACTATCTTGAGATGTTACCAATACAACTTTTATCAACAACTTTTAATAATCATCAAGTTTCATAATATTATCCTCATTGTCTAAATTCAGAAATCGCGTAATATCTTCCTTTGTAAACACCTCATCAAGATAATGGCACACACAATGACCTTTTTTGTTTGAATCGTCTATTTACTCAATTTCATCGTCCTTTTTTGTTCAATTTCATCATTTGAAATAGCTTCAAATCTATTTATTTGTTCACTTGCATCCTCATTGTCTGAATTCAAGAGTGGTGTAATTTCTTCACGTTTTGCTACCTCATCAAGATAATCACATACACAAAGTCCTTCTTGAATTGAAGTGTCTATTTGCTCACTTTCATCATCATTTTCTTCAATAATCATATCTATTCCTGGTTCAACCACAAAAATTGTAGTTTTGTCCATAGTTTAATGTACTGTATATCACAATTTTGTTTATATTATTGTTGTAAACATATTGCATACTTTTCATAAAAATATAGTAAATAGAACATAATGAACTCTCATAGCGTAAGTAGATGTCAATTTTTAATAGGAGTTTTATACCTGTAGTTTTTACATGTAAAATAAAAGGTTATCTTGGTTACGGTAACCAAGGTACTTGTGATTGTTTATGAGGTACATTAGGCGATTCATGGGGTATTGTTTGATGCTAAATAACATACATATAACACATTGGTTTCATATATATACGAAAAAATCGATTTTTACGCACTTTTTCGAAAATGTTGATGTGGAATATGAATGTGCGTATATGGGTTACTATTCAAGTGCATCATCACTTTTTTGATATTCTGCTTTTTCGTACCTCTAAAATTGATGTGCATTTTGTATAAATTTGCACATTATGCTAATTATAGAAAAAAAGTAATCAATATATGAAAATTCTGAATAAAATGAACTCTCACAAAGAAGATGTCGACAATAGGAGTTTTTACATGTTGATTTTACATATAATATAAAAGGTTATGTATTTTGGTTACAGTAACCATGATACTTGTGATTGTTAATGGGGTATATTAGGCGATTCATGAGATATTGTTTGATGGTAAATAACATACATATAACACATTGGTTTCATATATATACGAAAAAATCAATCTATCAGCACTTTTTCGAAAATGTTGATGTGGAATCTGAATGTACGTATATGGCTTACTATTCAAGTGCATCATCACTTTTTTGATATTCTGTTTCCTTGTACCTTTAAAATCTATGTGCATTTTGTATAAATTTGTACATTATATTAATTATAGGAAAAAGTAATCAATATATGAAAATTCTAATTGCACATTCAGATAGAGAATCGAAATGTGCATCAAATACATGATATCAATTTTTGGCACTAGCACTTTTAAAAAATTATATGTATTGATTTTTGCACTTTTGTACATGTGCAGCTTGAAAAGCACTGTGCTAGCACATTAAATATCTGCGGCACAATGTGTACTATCGATTAGCTCTTTAAAAATATCGATTAGCACATCTGGGCACTGTGCAGCGATCGATTAGCACTTTTTTTCTACGGTTGCTATGGATACGGTAACCGTTACCATGGTTACAACCGCCTTGACTCACTGTATCCGTTGCTAATGAAAAATATCCCTTGGTTACCGTTGCTATGGTAACTAAGACCTTGGTTACCGTTGCTAGGAACCCGGGAACCAATGAGAAGCGCTATCAAGTGAGCTGGAACCGTTGCTGTCTAGGCTAGGGTACCAAGGAACAATCAGAAGCGTTGCCAAGTGAAGCGAAACCGTTGCTATGGTAACTGCGATTGGAGTCTTGTGGGCCGAACATACATTTTCTCCCTACTTTGATAATTAAATAAATATTATTGGAGTTGTGATTTGTATATTGATTATTATTATTATTAGTCGGTTGATTTTCTATTAGAATATTATTAATTGATCAATAAAATGATTGAATTGGTCAGCAAAGAATTTTAAAAAATATCAGTAATTAAAAAAAAGAAATGATCAGTAAAAAATGAATAAATGATCAGTAAATTATAAAAATATTATCAGTAAATTGGTTAACCACAATCAATAAACTTATAGGAAAAACAATAAGTAAAAAAAAATTATAAGTAAAACAATTACCACAAAAAATAATTCATTGATTTATTAAAGCTTTCTTTGCTTTTACTGACCTACCACGCTTTCTTTTCTCCCCAATTGACACATTCTTTGCTGCCGGTGACGGTTTGCAAAGTTTTAAACGTAATGCCCACTCCTACAACATATTTACATAAGAAGTTTTTCAAAAACGCAGGACAATTGAACGACTTTTTAAATTGATTAAAGCGTGTCCATCTTTTGTGAAATTTATTCAAATCATTTTTGTGAAATTAACTCTAAATCACCAGCTGGTATATGGTACAATAAACACAAATATTATAAAGGTAATAATTATTATTATTTTATAAATAAATATTATAAAATAATAATAAACACAAAATTCTAAATGATACAACTTTTATTTAATCAGCGTACAATAATAATTTCAAAACAAAAACTTGAAAACAAATAAATCTTATCTTCAAGGTGTTGTCCTTCAGATTTAATACACAACTGGATTCTTCTCTGAACAGAGTGACAGATTCGTTGACAAGTCTTTATCGTTGTTCAAGGCTGCAAATTCTGTAGTAATTCTTTCCTTCAACTCGGATATGGTTAGAATTATTCATTATTCTACGTAAACTTGTGCGTGGTATATGCAACTGCAAACTTGCACGAACTGCAGATGTTGATGGCGAATTCTGATAGAAAGTTCTAACATTTTCTTTATTTTCATCGGTATTCATATTGTTAGGGCGCCCACTTCTTTTCTTGTCGGTTACAGAGCCGGTCTCGTGAAACTTTTTAGCAAAACATGCATTGATTATCGTGATGGAGGAGCGTCATTAGGATACTCTTTTTCAAATGCTGCAGCTACAGCTCTTGAATTTCTATCATGCTTTATCCACTGCTTTACTATAAAAATTCGTTGCTGAAGTGTTAATTGTCGTGCCATCCCAATATAAATTTTATCTGGTTTTTGTTTATAAATCATTTAGAATTTTGTGTTTATTATTATTAAAACTGGGTAAAGCGAATTATGACCACTCCTGTATTTTTGTTTCATCATTCTCAACACATGTAATATCTTTTCTCAGTTTTTCCCATTGATAAGCAGATGTCTATATCTGTAAGTTGATAGACGGTTGCTTTGCAAACGTCATAGAAGTAGGCTTTATTGTATCACGTTCGGTTGACCAATCATTCACAATATTAATAGAAATAACTAAGAATCTGGATAAAACAAGCCTTTCTCTATATGTTCCATCATCTTTGATTGCTTCAAGTGCGTTATTAGTGCTTGGTATATAATTATGCATTCCTTCGTACCAACCACTACTTTTTTCAGCCATTCATTGTCAAAATACAAAATAAAATACTTTACGTCATGGAAATAAAAGAATATCTGGGCAGTCATGATTTGTGTCTGTTTTATAAACTGTTACTTTATCACTGTCAGAATGATATAGTAAATGCAAACTGGCACTACACTGGGGTCCATGGCGTTTAGCTTGATTACAGTGGTAATATACTCTTCTACCATCTTCAGTCACATTACGAAAATATTTTGACCATGTCTTTTCAATAGAAAGAACTCTCTGTTTCACTCACACTTTCAAATGTTGCTGTTTTTATCCAACTGTTCGTTTCCTTTTTCGGTGTTGTTGATATGCTAGAACATTTTCTGGTATACAGATGCAATTGTGACGTCGCCATTTTGAAAATGTAATATAATTTTTAAAATTAGTTAAACAAATTTAAATTATTTAAAAATTGTTTACATATCACAAAAGTTTATTTTCACTACAGAACAAATTTATTAATTGACTAATATTATTATTTAACTGATTATTCTTTTAAAAAACTGATCAATAAAATTAAGAACTGATATTTTATTTTTTTTTACTGATGATAATTATTATTTTTATTTTATTATTTTATTTACTGATAATTAAATTATTTTACCGATTTTTTATTAAATAATCTTACTGACCATTCAATCTTTTTACTGACCTATTAAATCTTTTCTATTCTAATTGCAGAAATAATTTTGAAATTTGACGTATAAAAAGTTCGTATTTGATAAAAAAATTGTATTGATTGATGTTGTTGAGTGAATCGATTCTTATTTGTTACTCGAACTGCTGACAATAATTAATGATTATTTTATTTAAAAAGATTAAAAAAATATATATGTAATTAAAAAAAGTAAAAATTAAATTAATTAAAGAAAAAGTTATTTAAAAAAAATAATAATGTTCATGTGATTCGAGTGATGAACATTTTGAAATTGTGTAAAAATTAAATAATTTGTTTTTGTTTAATTGAAGCAATGTGATTTAATATTTTTGTGAAATTTGAATAAGAAAATAACTTTTACGTGAAAATTATTTTCATACTTTCGAATTTTTAATGGCGGATTCGAATTTCTCAAACTCCAGTTTTCATGATATATGGTATAATTTATTCGACAAACGAAATCTATCTTCGAACAATGATTGTTTTTTATATTCCAAAGAACCGATTCCAAACGTTATTTCGAGTTTTGTTAATTTGCATAAAGAACCGATTGTCAATTGTAATAACGATTCAAATGGTAAATCGAATTTATTTCGACATGATGTTTCATTTAAGTCCGTCATTTTGAGCCCAAGTTTGGAAAGTTCTTTTGAATGGACACCGTCATCGTTACCAACACAATCTCAACAATAGTTTCAAATCAAATTTCGAAGATTGGAAAGAGCTATAAATTGTCATTGAATAATACTAATAACAGTAATACTAGCGACAATAATTGATCATTCTCGATGGACGAAGGAACAGAGTTATTTTGAGTAAAGTATTCCCCATATGTCCTGCTCCATGACCCCCGAGACTGTACATCAACGCCGCGGTTCCGCAGCCACACAACTTCGCCCGTTCTGTTATCAATTTGTAAAAATAAAATTTTTAGTGAAAAGATTGCCAATTTTATAATTGATATTATTTTTTTTTAAATAGGAAAATACTTTGTAAAAAATTAGTAAAAATTATTGAACAATTTAATACAAAATTTCTTACTTGTGATTTTTATCTAAAATATTTTTTTCTTTTTGTGTTTCTTTTGGGTTTTCATCATACGAATATGCAATTTGCAATTTATCATTGTTTCTGTATTGTAATTATATTCTCAATAATTTTATTGCAACAATTTGAAATAAAACAATAAATAAAATAAAACAAATTAAATAACACAACAAATAAAATTTCTAAAAAATAATCTTATGTCAATACATTAAATGAAAAACCATAAATTTCAAATATCAAGGAAATAATAATAGACTTATATATATATAAAGTAGAAGGTTTGTTTGTCTTTTTGCTATGCATTTCTGGAGTACATTAAAATGTAACTAAATTTCCCACAAAACTTATTTCTATTCCCACGAAGAAAAGGAACCAATGAGTGGAACATGTGAAAATTAAAAGGGACGAGTTCAGAACTATTAGGTTGTTCGATATGAAACGGGTCAAAATTAAAGTAAAATGTAAATCGATTTTTTTTAAATAATAACATTTTATTTTTAATCAAAATATCCCCCCATGTTGTCAACACAC
>MQRK01185163.1:26753-50014 GCA_001938485.1 Girardia tigrina | reverse complement strand
TAAAGTATTTTGTGACGTGAATATAAATGAAATTTAATGGCGTTTAGTATAAATATAGTGAATAAAGTTGCGTAATAATATAATTAACGATAATAAAACAATTAATATTGAGGAATATTGATAGTATAAATTGCTTAAACACAAAATATTTCTAATCGCATTTGCTTATTTCTTTATTTTCGTAAAGAATTAACAAAATTTGAAATTCGGACGCTAAGAATTGTTCGAATTATATTTTAAATTTTCTAATTTCAACTTGATGTTTATGTTTCTTATCTGATTTTATTAACGTTTTTCCTTTTTCAAACAATATGAATTTCAATGTTTATCCAGTGATCATTATTGTTGAGAAAATAATTTTCAGAAATGCATATCGATAGATTGGGTGTGTGACGGTAACCAGGATTGTGATAACGAGTTTCATCGAGGCAAAGAACCTTTTGGAGGTGACGCAGGCCGGCCGCAGAATGCAAGGGGCACGCGGACGGACCGTCGTTTATCTTCTTGGGGCTCTCTTTGTCTTACCTTAATAATTCATCGGTGTAATTTAAAATGCAGGCTTTAGTAACATCAACCCCTCCAGAAGCTGAGCTGCCAGTCGGGCCATACTCGATACTGGTAGAGAACCCGAAGGCGCTCCGAAGCACACACAACTTGTTGATGTGCGTGGAGGAGACGCGTCTGTTCCCCATGAGTGTAGAAAGTGTAAATTGTGTGATAAAGTTGCCGTTTAACTAAAAAGCGGATGGGGGCTCTAATCTTACAAAATTTTGAAAAAAGGGGGAACACGACATATATTATTGTAAACTTTTTAAAACTTACGCACTATTGCAATTAAATTTTTTTAGTTATTATTTTGTTATAATTAACTTAAAGTACTTTAAAGAAATTTATTATTGAACATATTTCGAAGTTTCATACCTGACAGCAGGGTGACCTGCATTATCTTTGAACGGGCAGGCATGAATCGGACCAGATGTAGCGGATAGGATAGGCATGTGGTAGATGAGAATTAGACTCTCTTCTCTTGAGCAATATTTATATTATTGTTTAGGTACGACCAAGGTCTGTGAGTGGATGCTAAATTAGTACCACACAGAACTTAAACTTGAAGATTTCCAAACCAATAATCAGCGACAGCACAAATGGTTAAAAGCAGTTTGGAGGCGTTTCATCTTGTCTGCCGATGGGAATGGTGTTTGCGTTGTGATTTTCTTTGACTCTTTCTTGAGTCCATTTGTAAATTAAATAAATAAAATTAAATAAATTAAATAAAATCATTAAATTAAAATAAAGTAAATAAGTAAAAAGCAATTAAAATTCAAAATAAGCAATTAAATTAGTAAGTAAATTAAATAAATAATTAAACTAATTATTCAAATATATATATATATATATATATATATATATATATATATATATTGTAGCGCCTTACTTACTTTCCCTGATTTGATTTGACACCTCTTACTAGTAAATGTGCGTTTATTATTTTTTTTGGTTTACTAAATTATTTTAATTTCACATGATTTGAGGTTGCCAATTGTACGCATGCATCACAGTTTTTTTATGTTTATTTTTTTTAGTAAGCTCCGCTCTTGGAGGAGGGGGGCTATTGTATAAATTTGTTATTGTTATGTGAATATGAATGTACTTTATGCATTTCATTTTATGTATTCAGTTTTATTAATGTATTGAACTTCATTTGACTATGGTGGTTTTGTTTGTTGAGATTTATATTTATTTTTTTTATTTATTTATGTTGGATTATTGCTTTATTACTTTTTAAATTATTTTTTAATTGTTATTTAATTACGGCAATCATGAATTGTAATGTTAATTATCGTTGATAGCGATATTGAAAATTTGAATTTAAAATTCAAAAAATCAATCGCTTCAATCACAAGTAAATTATTATAATTTGTGGTTCACATTATTATTTTACGGACAAGCAATTGTTTCTATAGGGTGGGCCAAAAGTAACTACACAATTTATTCTGTTTCAATTTTTTTTCAGGTTTACTTTTGTTTGAAATTTTTAAAATTATTTTATTCCACGGGCCTTGAATTTTTATCATGCTAAGATACACAACGGAGCAAAGAATATTTTTGATCGAATCTTCAATAAAATTCAATAATTTAATTATTTCTGTTCAGTGCGAATTTCAAAAGCGTTATAAAACTAAAAATGTTCCAGAGAGATTTTAAATAAACAATTTTAAATATTTTAAATAAATTTTTGACTTCTGGATGTGTGGTAGATTTGCCAAGATTTGTGCGTCCTAAGATTATGAGATCCGAAGAAAATATCAAACGCGTAGAAGAAAATGTTCAATTCAAACCAAGATTATCGACAAGAAAACGTTCGAGTCATCTAAATATTTCGAGGACATCTCTTAGGTGAATTTTAAAAATTGATCTGAAAATGAAAGCCTACAAAATTCAGATCTGCACAAAACTTCAACCGATTAATTTTCAGAAACGAGTTCATTATTCTGTCAGAATTCTGCAAATGGTGGTCGAAATTACAGATTTCATTGACAAAATGATAATGACTGATGATGCTCACTTTTGGATGGACGGGTATATAATTTATATTAGCGAAGTTAATTGTCGAAAGAAACTTTAGAAAATTTCTGTGAATAATATTTTGTCCTGTCAACGTAAACAAAATAAATAGAGAAAAGAAAACATTTATTTACATTGAAATAAAAGAACAGTTGAAGAAAAAAGAAGATCAAAGACTTAAGTTAAATAAAAGAAAAAGTTTGAGCGATTAAAAAATACCATCTCATTTTTGTATAGAACTTTTAACCTAAAGAAGATCCAACAAGTTATATTATAATTATTTATTACTGACACTATTTTTACGGCAATCTGTTACGGTACTTGTTAGTTAAATTACCTTATATAATATACAATTATTTTAACATCTGAGTTGTATATATTTAATTTATTTTATGATAACCCCACTCTGGAGTTATAAAAGAAAATGAAAGTTGATTCATTTTGAGTGAAACAAAATTAAATCATTTAAATAGTATCAGCTTCCCTTTTGTTTGATTGATCTCAATATTGACCGAAATTTCACTTTCAATGAAGTCGATAATCAATGATTTAAATCACATGAAATTTGAAAACTATTCAATTTCGGGAATTATTCAGTTTCTTAAAAATCAGTCGATAAAAAATGAAATTATCCGAGCTCAATGGAATGATGATATAAAAGCTGATGATTTTGAAGTCTCTTCTCGCTAACATTCCTTATGTGTATCGCAATATTGATCTATATAGAGATCCTTTGAAAAACGAGGATCTAAATATTTCGGAACGCTAATGTTTATATATTTGATGATAATTTGTTTGAAATTTATTACGTTTGTGGAACTGAAATGGAACGTATGCATTGCCAATTAGTTTGTGTAATATTGAGAACTATTCTTAATTTGATTCTTATGAGTACAAACCCAATACTTCCACCATTTGCGAAAGATGATAATTCAACAGCCGCGGATATAAAATCAATATCGACATCTTCTCTAAATAAAATTTTTTCTACCGATTCTGTTGCTTATTAAATTAATTAATAACTAATTATTAAATTAATTATTATTAAATTAATTATTAACTTTTAAACCCATTTATGACAGAAAACTTGTGTCGTTTTGTTTATTAAATCTTGATCATTTTTTGCAACTGTTGATGGATCAATTACCCCCGGAACAGAAAAATTTAGAAAAAGAATTGTCAATAATAAAATCTGAAAAACCTTCATCATAGATACAACAAATTGGAATGCGCTAATGGCGCTCGTGTTTAGCCAATATAGTTAGGGTGGTAGAATTTGGTTTGATTGCCGGATTAGAAACCAGCTTTTTAGTAAAAAAAGTATCGGTGTATGGGGCAAAAGATACCAATCAATTGAATTTTGATCAGTTGAGGGAATCGGATAAACTGATAAGTTATTACGGGGTCGCAGATAGGAATTAATCGTGATGGATGAACATTAAATAAAAGCCGTTTGAGATGTAGGAATCACTCGGAGTTGCATGAGGAATCAATGTGGCATAGCATACATATGCTTTGATACAGATGACAAGAGACAGGGATCAGAACAACATCTACAGCTTCAAAAAATGTTCGCCTGTTTGATCAAAATGAAAAAAACTGGCTGTGATGCCGGTGATGGCTTACCTCCTTTCTCAGGCTACATGGATGTATGGGAATTTATTTGTGTTTGTTAATTAATTTTTAATTTTAGATTTAAATAAATTATTTTTGGCGTTCCCTACTTTGTTGTTTCTACATTCAATTTTAAAAATGATTAAAAAATTTGGAAAATAAAAATCATTGAAATAATTTTTCAAATAAAATATTAGATAACATTATTAATTCACTAAACTGAAAATTTTTAAAATGAAAATCATTCAATGAATATCTCTTCGGTAATATTTTTATTGGAATTTTTTAAAATATTAAATTTCTAAAATTATATAAAATAATCATAATATCATAAAATTAATTTAATTATATAAAATGAAAATCTTTGTTCGAATAATTATTTTACAACAATTCACTCTAAAATCTTAACAGTTTAATTTTGACCGAATGTTAATTTAACAGAAAGTTTTGTTGAGAGTTGTCCTAAAGACGATTCGAGTTTTGATAATAATGAAATATTGAAAAACCATTCTTCAAAATAATAAAATATTTTTATAGAAATATTTTATCTAAATTGTATTCACCTGTTACTTAATCTAATAATACAAACTTAAATAACATTGCTTCATGTTATCAAAAGAGCCGATATAAAACTATTCATGTTAAATATTTAAACAGGAATATCAAGAGGTTTGCCGAAAGATATCCATTATTTGTTAATATAAATTATAAATTGGTTTTCTTCAGGATTTTCAGTGTCTTCTAAACGGTAGTTTATAATATTTGTAATTACTTGTGAGTCTTGAAAGATGTTAATAAGTCTTGACTTATTTACCCTTCTTTTCTTATATATATATATATATATATATATATATATATATAACAGCTACAATTACGTTTTCATAATTACTTTTACACTTTGTGCGAGACTAAGGAAAATAATTATTACTATTTAATCTGATTTCTAAATAATTATTTATTTATATTTTTTAAATTTTGTCATATATTTTTATCAACTTGTTTTATAGTTCGATGTTAAATTCAATTTTATTAAAAAACACATATTATGTCTAACTTTTTTTGTATACCGCAAAGAGACAGAAAATGTGGGTTTAGAAAAGAAGATTTTAAAAGGTCAAGAAGGTCAAAAAGAAAATTTAATGAAATTAATGTGAATAAATTATCATTATTATTTTATAAAATTAAGGTTTAAAGTGAGAAAATTATGTTCAAATTAGGTTCTACGTTGAGATGGTTTCTGCTTTTAGTTTTAATCATTTTTTGCCGACGAATACATTGCAGTCGCGTTTGTTTTGCTCTGGTTAATTGATCTGGGAATTCATATTTTCTATAATCAGGAATAAAAAATAGTTTTAGAGACGTTGAGTTTGTAATTTTAATCTTGTTTTCGTAATGTTGCATGAGATATTTAATTTTTACTCGTAATGAAAAATGTCAAACTCGATTGATAAATATATTTATATATATATATATATATATATATATATATATATATTATATTTTGATATAATACAGTTTTTTAAAATACTGCAAACATTATTAAATAATTATCACAAACAAAATTGTTTAACTGAAAATGATTTAATCACACTTAAATGAACAACAAATTAATAATTTTTTAGATGACTAACATTAATTTATTTCATTATTTATTAATTTATAGATAATTCAATTGTTACCAGACCGAACAGTTCTTCTTGACACTCGTTCCGAAAAAGTGGTCTGGCAAAAACCTATTTGAGGAAAACTAATTAAAACTAAAGTACAAACATAATTACATTTAAACATAATCATTTGAAAATTTGAACTTTTCGAAAACATTACAATAAAATATTTTTAATTGAATTATAAAACATTTGTAAAAATTACAAATTACCAAATTTTAGATTTAAAATTTTTTTTAACATATAACTTATTTCATAAAAGTTTTATTTATATATATTTTTTTTATTTACCATCACTTTATTTTATTTATTTAATAACATATTATAAACAATATTATCATTGTTGTTGTAATTGTTGTTACTTTCATTATTATTATTATTATTATTAATATTATTATTATTAGTAGTAGTAGTAGTAATATTATTATTGTTGTTATTAGTCATAATCTTATTAATTTTTTTATAACTGGGAAGATAGGGACCCCATCACTTATATTGCTCTAAATATAAATATTAGTTATACATTATTAATATAGCTTAAATAAATAATCCTCAATTTTATCTAGTAAAAATACAACAATTTTTACAAATTTATTTTAAGATCACTTTTATACTTGAGAAAGTATTTTGTTTTTTAATGAACATCCTTTCTAAATAAATAAATTTAAAGAAATTGTATTTTTTGTTAAAATATTGAAAGTTAATTCTAGATTGACTAATATTTATGATTAATTTAATTTAAAAAATACATTTAAATATTTTTCTTTTCTCTCACAAAGCTTTATATTTAAAACTTCAATTTCACAATATCCATTACCTGATCATTCGTACTTCCTTTTTAAGGGCGAACTCAGCCAGCCTTCAGTTATTACAATAGTTAGTTATAAATGTTTTATTTAAGCTATTAAAAACCAAGTAAGTAGCAAAGATAAATTCATAAATTTATCTTTTTCTTAAAAAATACTTGTGATTTAGGGCGTATAAAAAGAAATTTGGACCTCATTTTATTTATATAAATTAGAGAAAACTTTTTGAACATTATCTTTCATAAATCTTTCTTTGATTTTAATTTACTTGTTCAGAACTAATTATTGAAAAGGAAAATTTGACACAGTTAAAATTATAATCATGTAAAAAGAAATTAACAGTGTTTCATAATGTATTAATAGAAAAAAAATGTCCACCAGAACAAAACGTTCATTGCATAATTGAATGACATCATATTGACAGTTTGGAAGTTATCTACTTTGAAGGTGGTGCGATTGGAATCCAAAATTGCCTTGTAGAGACTAAACGAGCGTTCGACAATGTGAACTGATTATTGCAAAAATTCAACTGCCTTTTGATACAACAGGGGTTTGTAATCTGCGACTGACTCCCAGAACGCATAAATTGGTATAGTAGAGGAAGTCTCAGAAGCACGTTGACGATACTTTGGTAGCTCAGCGACTTTAATTTGATTTAAACCAAGAATGTTGGCACACTCATTTATTGATGTGCCTTCGATTGCATCCACAACAGTAAAATCGAATAACTTCAGAGCTCTCAAAATTTCGAAACCAGGTCGTTTCCAACTTTCTGATGTGTAGAGTTGCAGTTTGAGAATTGAACAGTTTGTAGCCCTTTTAATTGTAGAGGCAGTAGTATCTTGTTTCATTTGTTTAATGGAAGCAAGTAAGTCAAACAACTGACACATACAATTAACTGAAGCACAATTTCTTCCAATGAACTTCTACATCAAATCAGTAATACATGAGCAGTTACGGGCAATGAAATTAATTTCAGTCTATAGGGAGCCTTCAGCTGTAGACAACAACAAGTGAAGTTGCTGAAGAGTATCAGTATCAAATTCATTCTCTTTCTCTTGTAACACAAATCCTAGGTAATACTTCAACATTTTTGAGTGATAGTCAACTGATCGCAACCAAGTGACCCAATGATTTACACATGAATCTGGAGGATGAATTGATGACTCCACATTCTGATGATGGAGATACGCCAGAAACCGCACACGTCGACTAGCAACCTTAACTAGAATCGCCTTTACAAGTCCAAATAACTTATCAACATTACCAAACGTTTAACGCAACTCTTCTCCAACTATGTTCAGAATATGAGCGATACATGTGACGTGTAGTAGAGCATCTTTTTATCGAATCAGCAATTTTTTTGTGCCTCTTCCTTTAAAAGTTTGTTTTTGAGTCAAGGCGAATGTGGTCTATTGACTTATTGTAGATTCGATAGAATATGACACATTCATCTTCATATAACATTTCATTTCCAAATTCAACAACACACTACACTGTTGTTATATTTGTATTAGCCATTACGACAATCACTTTAACCAAAACTTTTTATTGTATATAGTTGTGTAATTTGAAGGATTATTTTATTAACTTGTGTAATTTAAAGAATCAATTTATTTACTTTGTATTTTAAAAATAATTTCCTTTACTTTAATTTAATTGTACGAATTCGAAATTGATTATTATTTTTATTTAACTTTTAATAATATTCATGAAATAAAAATTATTGTTTAATTAAGTATCAGTTTCTTTTTATTTTTTACAATTCAGTCATTTTTTAGCAATTTTTCATGTTCATAATACTTTTACGTGTTTTTTGGCCCTACTTATTACAAACCCGTTAATACAAACTATGGGTTATTATAGTCATGTGTATATATTCGTATAGATACAGTTACTTCCTGTTATTACAAACTCTATGTTGCCAAGAGATCTTAGATTGACAATTAATATTGATGAAATTGTTTCGTAATCAAAAATAGGGATCAAGTAAATAAAATTATCCTTCAAATTACTGTTGTATATATCTGAATAATTATAAAATAAATAAGTCGAACAAGATTAATATTTATTATATAATATATTATTTAAACAAATATAATTTATTTTTAAATATTTTTAGTTTTTTTTAATTTTTAAAATATATTATCATAAATGATAATATAATAAGTAAATAAATTAATCACATGATCTTTTTATTTACTTGATCCGAAAATTGTATACATAATTTATTTTTACTTACTGAATTATTTCTACAAATGATGTAACAAATTCGCCTTTACTTACTACAATACTCAAGCTCTCAACAAATTTGAAATTTCCTTGATATGGATGCTCTTAATTATAAAGGTCAGTCTACTTTAGACATTTGATTTTAAAAAAACAAGCATAACTGTACAGAGATGGACTAACAGTAAATCCGTCGCAATAAAACGCATATTGTAAAATAAAAGTTGATATTATTTTATGTTTTCAAATGGTATTGCTTTCTTTTCTAATGAAATTGACATTAAGTTTTCTGGTTTTGCTTAATTTTAAAATCTTTGACTCATCCAGTTATGAACAGGAGTATCATAGAGTGACTATCGGTTATTACAATCTTTTGCCTTGGCAATAGTGAGTTTGGAATAACCGGAAATAACTATATTAGGATTAGTAAGTATTTAAAATTTAAACCAGTAGATTATTTTTGAAACCAAAACAGGCTCACCTATATTTAACGGCGCTTATATTTTCATATATCTACAATTGAGCCTGATGGTCCACTATAAATATTTTCAACCAAAGCATTTCAATATTTTTTCTTTTATAGTCTTTTCAACAATTTGAAATTTCTTTAAAAATTTCATCAAAATTTTTTTATTATTCAGAAAAGGTTTTTTTAATTTCGAGGGATTTATAAATTACGAATTTTCTTCTTTCACAGCTTTAAGGTTTTATTTTTTCATACTTTTGCAAAAATGTAATACATAATATATAACATTATTTAGAATTATGACATAAAAATTTACAGGTAATTAATGAATTAATTCTCGGAAACGCCAGAAAAAGATTTTTTGTCAGTTAAAGTTAAATTACGAATAATCTTGAAATTAAGAAGGTTTTTACAAAGCGTTTTTGCAACCCGTTTTATTTTTATACATTAAATATAACTAAATTTTATTTCCTTCTTTGTCTTAATATAACAGATATCGTCAAATATTTTCAAACATTTATTTTTATTAAAAATAATAAAAGCTCCGAATATTATTTAACATTAGTAATGCCTAAATAAATTCACAGATGTTGTATTGTGTCTACAATTAATATGATACACAGTTTCAAAAATTTACAATATCAAAATTTCATTCCTAACATCGAACATATAATAAGTAAGAAATAATTTTAAATTTTTAATTGAAAAATAAAACATTAAAATATAAATACAAGATATAAGCCATGATATGAAATAGTTTCAAAAATAATTATTTATATTTACAGTTGAACCTGTGTAATCCGTTCTCTTTAATCCGGCAGGTCCGAAAATCCCGATTTTTCAATCACGGTTTTTGTTCTGACTCTCTATTACGGCAAACTGTATATTCCAATATATTTTTAAATCCACTGCCATGCCGGAATAGCCCGTGTCTACTATATATATATATATATATATATATATATAACCTTTTCTTTGCTTATATATTGTTAAGATTTAAGATGATAGATATGAAGGCACATGTGAAATCATAGAACACGAGAGGAATTACGCACATTATGCAATGGAAAACAGTTAAAAAATGTCAAAAAAGATTAATATTAAGAATATGTGCTCAAGAAAATTTTTGAACGTTATAATTTAAAATTGAAAAATTGAGAAGTTTTAGATTTGAAAATTGAAGTTGAAAAATTTTAATTAACATTTTAACATATTATATTTCTATTACACTATACATTCCTAAAGGTTTGTAAAAAGAAAATAATTTGTTCAAAAAAACAGAAATTTATATTGAAATAAAAAAATTTGCATTTATGTCTATCTTGAGTTCGATTCAAATACGGTTTCGTCAAATATGTTCGTGATGCTCCCACCAACCGCAACAGAGCCGCAGAGACGGGTCGACAGGTCGTCACCGACGGGGAGAGAATTAAAAGCGTATCGACGCGCCGACCTAACATATATTATAAAATACAAGTAAATAGAGTTATTCCTATCTAAAAATATAAAAAATAATGAAAAATTCTATTACCCAAAGATTACGAGATTAATGTTATATTACTGTCATAAAATGTCATTAACAAAACCTACAAGTTATATATAATCGTATTGAAAACATTTTCATTTTTTATATAACGTGTTTTAATTTTAGAATTGAAATCACAACTGATAACATTTTTGCAAAAAATTTTAATTTATGAAAATGAATAAATTAACTATTTTTTATCAATCTTTTTTCAGATGAAAATCCTTAAGGATTAATGTAATGTAATAAAGTAATACATTTTTTGTCGAACATGTCTATTTTTTAAATTTTAAATAATTTAAAATAACAACGCGCAAAATTATGCGCCGTTTCGGAGATCTCCGCGCTCCCACCGACCGTAACAGAGCCGCAAAGACGGGTCGGGAAGCCGTCACCAATGGGGTGAGAATTCAAAGCGTATCGACGCTCCGACCGGTGGCAATCGGACTCGACCGGTTCATGGCACCCACCCGGCATATTCCTGCACAATTAAGAGGTCCTGGCTGCCGGCAGTCGGCACCTAAAAAATCTAAACAAAGTACAAATATTGCAAACTACAAAATAAATTTCGATTAGAAGATTCCTATGCAGAATTATTTTGGCTTTGAATCACCATTTTCAAACCATACTTCAATAATTTATCATAAGTTAACACATATATTTGATGCTTTGTTTTGAAACGCCACTCCTTTGTGGGTGAATTTCGACAGTTTTATTATTTCGTTTTGTTTCATTAGTGGTTTACAGTATATATCAAAATTACTCGTCTGATTTAATAAAAGTACATCTGCATAATACAAACCTTTATAGTTCCACCAAGTCAAAAACGTGGACGTTTTAATGTTTGTAAGTATTCAAGGTAGACTTCTTTTTGATTTTTGAATTACCTAACTACATATGACCTATTAATTTCATTACGCCTTTAATTGCATTTTAAAAATATTAAATTTTTTGTGTTAAGGGAATTCTTCTCTATTCACTTGAAGCAAAACTATTGAGCTTCATAGCACCATATATTTAGTGTTTTCTCACTTGCTTTATTACGAATATCCTCAATAATGACTCTGATTTGGTAAACTATAATATTATCAATCTTTGAGAGATTATATTTTTTAAACTAATCTAATACGTTTGTTCTGCTTAACCTGTATCTCATATATCTCGTCGTGAGTTTCAATAGATTCTCTTACTATAAAAAAATAAAAAGTAAAATATGCTTAAAATGTTCGTTTCAGCGTTTCATATTTAAAAAACTTCAAAATACAACTTTCTTCTAAAGTGACCTAAATAGAATTGTAATCAAATATGTGAGGAATATTTTAAATGGTGTATGGATGTAGTGTGTTTATTTAAGCCTGTTGAAATTGGAATTGTGATTCTAACACCCAGTCGGAAAATTGTCGCCTAATAGTATTTGTGATAACTGATCATTCAAATTGAATGATTTAATGTACATTTTTTAACAATTTATCAAAATTTAATGATCTGATAAAATTTAAATTTAAAAAGTAATATTATAGAGTAATTTCTATTATAATTAATATTTTTCAAAACTTAAAATAAATATGTCTAATATTTTACTTAAGGACATTTTAAAGGTGTAAAAATTTTAAAATTAGTTTAATTATTTTTAATAATTTTATGAAATATTTTGAAGTTAAAATAATTAAAAATGTTTTTGAAAGGTTAGGAAATTTGTTCAAATAATCATTATTGAAGATTCAGAAACAATCCTAATTAGAATGATGACTAAAGAAAGTTGGAAGGTAACTAATTTACACCAAACTTCCTTTATTTAAAATAAATAAAAATAAATATTTCTATTCGATATATATGATAAACTATTAAAAAAACAAAGAACAACAAAACAGAAAGAGAAAAAGAAGTCGTTTAATACGATCACAAAGAAATGAATATTCGTCAAAGAAGCAAGGAAACAATAACAAGTTATGCTAAGTTACTTAGAGTTGTATTTGATTCTTGAAATATATATTCTGTTATCCGACAACGTAAACCACTTTAATCCGATTAAGTTACCGACAAATTCAGACATGAAAGAAAAGCTGTTATTTTAAATGTTAAGTGCTGAGTGCACATGCAGTCAATACATATCTGGTTGAAAAACCAACAATTGAAAATAGGATATGGCTTTATATTTTTGATGTCTTTTATAGGTCCAATTTTTATACTAGTAGATACGAGTATTAATTTTTGTGTGGATTTTTAACATTTTTTATCAAATAATAAATACATAGAATAAATAATAATGATATCATAAAAATATAGATAAGCCTAATTTTTAAAAAAAAATATTAGGTGAAGGACAAACTCATTCTTTAAATTTTTGAATAAATAATTTTTTGTAAATAATATTTGAAATAAGTAAATATTTAAAATCAAAAGTTTTCTAAACATTTATAATGTAAAAATATATCGTAATTAATTTTAAAAAGTTATTTTCGAAAATAATCGAATTTTATTTGTAGAGTAAAAAACTTAAAATGAAATTAATTGGGAAATAATGAATTTTTAAGTAATTGATTAAAAAAATATATGTATAAATACAAGGATAAAATAGGTTGTAATAATTTTAAAAGTTATTCTAAACAGTTTTGTAAAAAAAAATTTAATTAAGACTTTTATCATTAACGTATTGTAATAATAATAAAAATTTGTAAATTACTGTAAAATACTATAAATTATTTTTTGGTATTTAAATTGTATGGTATTTAAAATAATTGTATGTAAAAATGCTTTTAAATATTAATAATAAAATTTTTAAATATTGATAAAAAATAAAACGTTAAAATCTTTAATTAGAAATGTTTCACAAAACAAGAGAGAAATAACATTAAACTAATTCTAAAATAATAAAAAATCATTATGGTTAATTTAGTAAAAATATGACTACAAAATTTTGTTGGTTTTAATTTAAAAATAAGGAATGTAAATTTTCAAAATAAATAGAATTAAAAATTTTCAATTTTAAAATAACTTATCAGTTTATTTATATTTATAATTTCATATTTTTATAAGAATCTGGTCATAAAGAAAACGATAGAAAAGTTCCTCTACAAACAATTTTTATTAAAACAAAAATTGTTAACTAAAAATTGTTTGAATAATTGTTATTTGTGTTATTAATAAATTTTTGGTGTTAATGAATTACAATATTGATCAAGAACCCAACATATTATTTAATGAAAAATAAAAAAAATTACCTCTATAATGAAAAATTGTGAAAGACCTTTGAAAGTTGTGATGACCCTAAATGTGGTATTAATAAATTTTTACATAGCATTTGTGTCGTTTTTTAACTTAATTTAAAAAAATAAAAGGCTAAATTGACAAATGTCCTCGAAAACATTAACAAGACTCTCTATGTATCATTATTACAAATTGAAAATGGAAAATAAGTTTATTTCAAGAAGAAATGTAATATATCAAAAAAACTTTTTTATTAATCTTAAACCAGTATACATATTAATATTAATATTTGATTTTATTTACATTTCATCAATTTCAGTTGTAATCCTCCAATAAAATTTTATAATTTTAAATTACACTAACATTATCAAATATTTAATCGTTCTGTTAAATTTTATTATTTTTAAAAATATCTATTATTATTATAAAATAATTACACACATTTAAGCATTTTCTGAATTTTCTTTATTTTACTTATATATTTAATTTGAACATTCTTTTAAAACCTTTCAATAACATTTCTGATTTTCTAACAGTACTATACTGCGTAAAATGATTTTTGACACCTAAAGTAATACAAATTTATAAACTATATCCTTTACAATTACTTGGTTGAGCTTCTCAACTTCTAAATTATGATGAGTTGTTTGGGTTTTCAAAACCAGTTAATCGGCTTTCCTTTTAAAACTTGATTATATTTTTTGATTATATTTTTCTTTTAATTTAGATCAAAATATTTTCCTAGATTAATTTGCACTATCAACAGATATTTTCGTGATTCCTTCCTAATTACTTCATAAAGTAATGAGTTTTCTGAGGTTTTTTGCATTTCATTTACCTCTATTCTTCGAGTATTTTATTTTTCTTATCAAAGGGATTTGATAATTAGGTGAACTTAAGAATTCAAAATTATACGTAAACAATTATATGATCAGATCACAAACAACAGTTTCCAGTATCCTCATTTATCTTTGCTTACAAATTGTATTGAATCAACTTCAAGGAAACTTTCTTAACAAATTTAATTTGAAATATAATTAAAAAATTAGATTCACAAGTTTACTTTTGCTTGCGTATTATTTATTTTATAATTTAAAATTTAATTAACGTTTTTTATTATCAAGATTATTTATTATTTATATGATTTTTAATTAGATCAGTATTTCTTACTCGATATTTAAATTTATTCAGGAGACAGGAAATACATATGATGAATTGTATATAAAAATAATCATCCTCAATTGCAGTACGTTAATTAGTGTATAATTTCCTCAGAATTGAATCTTTTTGATCATTTCAATTAATTGTTGTCTCACAATTTGATGTTTAGAAAACCTTCAAAAGAATTTAAAACTCAATTTGAAGAATGTATTAGTAGAACAAAACAATAAATTCGAAGATATTTTGCAAACAGAATCGATCCTTAGGAGACTTATGGTCCTATGTAAGATGCCAACTGTCGGATGCCTGTTAAGTGAATGAAGAATCAATTGGTTGTTTCTATTTTCTAAATAGTAAAGATCTATAATATTTGTAACTAAAAATATCAAAATTTGGTTCTGCAGGAAAAAAATTAATTTTTCCATAAAAAATATTTTGATTTGTATTTATACGAATATACATTGTCAGTTTGAAATATTGACAAAAGGAATGTATACAATTCTATTACTAATCAATTTTTGAAAAATATTTCAAGAAGAAAAATATCAAGAATTGGGAAACAAAAGAGGATAAGACATATTCTCATTAAGACATATATGTTGTTTCAAAAATTTATAAATAAGGTGAGGTATTCAAGTTGTTAATTAAATTAAAATGAAACTTTAATAAAACTGTTAGATTGGCTGAAGGGTTTCCCAACACAAAGAGAAAAACAAATCAATTTATAAAAAGTATTTGTTTTTAAAGTTAAATAATAAATTATTTATTGTTATATTTATTTTTACATTCTTCTCTCTCTCATTTCTCAATAACCATTTTCCTGTTATATATTTGAATGATAATAGCTGAAATGTTTATTGCTTTATTGCTATATACATAAAGATATATAAATAAAAATATATTATTAAATTTAAAAAAAATAATCATTTTATAAAATCAAAATAACTAAAATTAAATAAATCAAAAATAAATTATTCAAATTCTTAATCAGAGTTATTCATTACCAGTTTGTATGTGTGATTATCGTTCAGTTTCCGAGTTTGTGTGCCAACTACTGAGTAATTGAAATAGCTTGCTCTGATTTATTAACCAATCAGAGCGATCATTGAGTCAGACATTATTTAACTTTTTTTTATTATTGTTTACTACAGTGGTCGTCAAAAGTTTAAGACTTTTAAGATATACCTATTTTTATATCTGTAACGGCAATTACACATTGTTAGCATCACAACGTGGCTCATAACCTAATTTGAATTTGATCGAAAATTGTTTAGCCTTGTTGAAACACCCACTTGAAACCCACTTTACGAACTGATTTGATTGAAAAAATAAGGTCTGTCTGGCTGCACCATATTACATCCAAATATTGTAAATCCCTCATTTATTCAATGCCCCCCCAGCATCCATACAGTTTTACAAGCTAGAGGGGGCGACACAAAATAATAATAGTTCACACATAATTTTACACGTGTTGCTTTATTTTATTGATTTGTCTTTGCTTTGTATCATGGTCAATATTCATGTCAACAAAAATAATCTGATGTTTTTAGTTTGGTCTTAAACTTTTTGAGAGCACTATAAAAGAAATTTTGTCGAGCTTTTGATTCAAAGTTGGTCGAGCTAGTAATTGAAATTTTGACAAAGGTCTGATGGAAATTTGTTGTCGAACGCTGAGGAAAATTTATTGTCGAACGTAAATTATTTTGACATTTTATAAAACGATAGTTGCTAATTATCAAACTTTGATTTATAAAAGAAAATTTATTATACTGTTATCTTTGAATTTTGAATTACGAATTTTACTGAATCAGATAAAAAACAATTAACCATTATTGTTAAGAAACAAAAACATTTACTCTCAAAATTAAAATAGACATATCATGGAATTAGACATTACCACTCTATCACTACCACTCCTCGGTCTTCAGGGCAATCTGGAGATCAGGCAGAACAGTAATTGACCAGAATTATAAAAATACATTACTCAAATAGTCCACCAAAGGCATTAGGTTATGACAAGTACTTAATTGTAACGTCATACACGGTGCAAACACAATTTTGATTTCTTCATTTTAAGATTTTTCATAGGAAAGGTTTATTTTATTTTATTAGTATATTTTATTATATTTAAATAATTAATAAATACTTATATATTTACTCATATTCATTAATTTCTAGGTTTCAAAGATTTTTAAGTTTATTAGAGTATCCTAAATTACTTGTTTTCTTAACAGTTATTGCAAATGTACTGTTCTTTTTCATTAAATATATTCCTGTTCATATAGCATTGAGTTTCATTGTGACAATTTCTGTTACGGTCAGAACACTAAACATACGGAGTCAACTCATCTTAAATGATCTTCTTCATGAAATATCCAACACTGTAACTCTGTGATTGGTGTTCATTTTTTGTAATCATTAGTCATTATATATTTATTTTTTTTCCAAATTATTTTTAGAAGTTACAAAAGATTTGAGTTTAGCTAAGGTGTTTCATCTTAAGCTTTTATTTATCATGGTATACACTGCAACCGCTTCCTCACTTTTCATTTTACGTAGATTTTACATTTTAGTAACTGCACTTTTTATATTTTTGGTTTTAGTTGGTCCTTTCAATTTCAATTGGTTTGTGATTTCCAAACTGTAAACTATTTGTATACAAGTAAGTTTGAGATTTCCTTCTTAGATCATTTCTCTTCTGTTAAAATTATCACTGGTTCTTCATGGTTTGTATGTTCCTTCTGGATTTGAGGAAATAATAGTAAATACAGATATATGATTTTTAAAAGAAAACAATCATTTTAACACTATTTATTTCTTGACACCCAATGAATTTTAGAACTGTAAGGTAAAAGCAGATATTGAGGATCAGGTAAAATTTACTCAATTAGAATATTAAACATTAATGATTGTAACAATATTTTTAAGGATTTTAAAAGGAATCTCTTAAGTTCATCATGATATGGCTCTGCTGTACCCTAAATCACCAAATAGGATTAATTATTTTCATTTTTGATGGATATACATTTTTTGAAAACGTGTTTTTCACATTAATAATAACTATTCAGACAATATAAAAAAAACTGAAAAAAAATTTAATTAAATTTGATAACTTCAAATCCAAAAAGAAAGTTTACCGGTGCCAAATTTGGGGGCTAAGATTTCTGTTTCCCTTATGACACTTTTCCGTTAAGGAAAAAAATTGATAAACTCATTTTTATCCCAAAGATAATATGTTATAATCTTTGCAAAATGATGTTACTTTTGTTTACTGTAATAAATCATTTTTCTGTATTGTTAAATATTTTATGACATTGCCAATTTACTATATTATATTTATAATTATTGAAGGTTATATAATATCTAAATATTATATGTATTTATTATAAAACATCTATCAATATTTTATATTATATTCGCCTTTGATAAAATATTATTCGAAGGAAGTGGGGGGTATCATATAATGTTTAGTACTTTTTTATATTATTAAAATTCAAGAAATTAAAATGATCTAAACTTTTCTATTGAGATTAAAAAACTTTAAACATTTACATTTATTATAGAAAACAAAGTCTATACAAGATTCACAAAATATAATACTATTGATAATTAAATATTTGTTTTATTTCCACAGAAAATTATATTTTAATTTCAATATTTTTCATTAAATAATTCAATTTCAATTAAATTTCAGTTTTCAAATACAAATACTTATTACTTATCTACAAATATTTACGTAAAATTTTAATTATAAAAAAATAGAAAAAATCAACAATAATAAGAAAAAAAATAATGAATTATGAAACAAATTTTAAATAATAATCTTTTCTTTAATAAATATTTAACATTGTAACATTTTAATAAAGTCGAAAAAAAATACAGAAAATCATCATTATTTTATTATTTTAACACTTTCAAATGAATGGGAAATATTTACTTTTTTAGAATTGCTTTTAATTTAACATTTTCATTAATAAAAACACAAAAAAATAATTAAAAGTAATTTATTGATTTTTTCATTTTTTTATAAAAAAAGCAAAAAAAATCCATTTACAGTTGTAATTATTTTTAAAAGTAAAAAAACGTTTTTTTTTCAATTAAAATTTTATTTAAAAAATGATTTATTTAAAAAAAATAATTTATTATTTTATAAAGATTTTGTAAAGACAAAAAAACTATTTCATTTGTCTGGTCGTTGGAAAATTTTCTTCTTCGGATTAAATTCTTATTCTAATACGAAAATATAATTTTATATTTAATACATCGAAAGCTATAAATTTATATATTAATTAAATAAAAACAAATCTAATATCAAGCTAAATCACAGAAAAACAAACACTAACTAAAAAAAATAGTTTTCAATGTAAAAACTTTCCTCAATTTTTTTTACGATATTTTACACAATAATGTTACAATATTTTGACTGTGATTTCTCTTTTTTTTCGTCGATTTTCGTTTCAACTTTAAACTCGACCGAAATAGATTACGATTTATCTTTGATCCGGTTTCACTAGTCGATTCATTTGATAGATGGGAAAATTCATCTTGAACGGTTTTATTGTTATATTCATGGAGCTGGAGAAACGAAGATGAATTCGTATGAAGCAAACTCGACCCTTCTGGCCTATTGGAAGTCTCGCTTTCCAGGGTCGTAAATTTCAAAGGAGTGACAGCTTGAAAATTTTGTATCCATAAACTACGGAAAATTTCCGATATTTTATCTGAAGATTTTGCTGATGCGCAAATAAACTGGGATGGTTTCAATTCCATTGAAATCAGCCAATTTGTGATTTCAGATTCTGAAATATCGTTTTCAATAGTCGGAATATCTGATTTATTACAAACAATAGCAAGAGGAAATTGACCGAAGTCTTCTCGTTCCATTTTCAGTTCTTCGAGAATACCTTGAACTTCCAAAAATGATCCACGATCATTTTGGGCAAATACCAACACAAACGCCGAACCACTACTCATACTTATCCTCCGCATTGCAGTAAAATTATACGTACCTCCAGTGTCCATAAAGTCTAATTCTATTGAATAAATTCCAAATTCAAATGTTCGAGTGAAAATATCTTCAACTGTGGGTCGATATCTTTCATCAAATGTGTTATAAATAAATCTGTTGATAATTGATGTCTTTCCAACGGCTCCAGATCCCAGAAATACGACACGAGGAGGATATTTCGATGTTGAATTCGATGGGGTTTGCATTTTAAAAAGACAATGAAACTGTTTTCTTTAATTTTAACTGATTTTTATTTGTTTCTTACATTTATTTTAAAATAGGCCAATGAGGAATGTCGTACCTGCAACGAGAAGACAGAATTCCTCGATGTTTCATCTTAATTATCCCATCAGTCCAACCAATGTAAATCCAATATTTTAATAGAAAATTCGAAAACGATGTTTACATGTTGAGAGATGTTGAGTAGATAAAAATCATTAATATTATTAATATTTTATTCAAATATTTCGAATTGGTTCATAGAAAATATAAGATATTTATTGTAATTTTTATTAATAGTTTTTCATTGATTTTTTTTGTTGAAAATTGAAGAACTAAAACTATAGAAATATGATTTTGAAAAAAATATAAACCGTTTAAATATAAAAAAATTATAAAATATATTTTTTGTTAATATAAAAGAAACACCAAATAAAATTTTAAAGGTGCACTGAAATTTAAATTATCGAGTGGATAAGTCTTTATAAAATGTTTGTTATAAAGTTAGAGATAAGGTACACTTTTTGAATACAAAGTATTACATTACATGAAATAAAAAACTATATTTTGGTCACAAAAACCTGATTATGTCTTTATATAAATAACAACAGCTCTTCCCCCGTTTCTTATATTATTACTCTAGGAATAATCAGAATCTCAGGTTTTTTAATTAAAAAAAAGATACATCGTAACTTTTAATACATCTCAGGTATCCACCTGTAACACTTATGAGTTTATGACAGTTTATGAGTTTATTTTTAAATAAGTATTTAATCTTTAATGATTTTCTTTTATTATATCATTTTTACTTTTTAAAATATTTAATAAGCACTTTAAAAACATATTTTTTATTTTTAAATACGTATTTGAATTTTTAATAGTTTGCTTTATTATATCATTTTTAATTTTAAAATATTGAATTAGCATATTAACATAAAAGTATTTTAACTTTTAAATTAAAAAATAATAAATTATTTTGGCAAAATGCAAATTTAAATTAACCCCTCATACTATTTTTTATCTATTTTTATCCAATAGAATTTAATTTATATTAAATTTATTATTTTTATTTTACCTTTTAAACATAATTTATTTTATTAATCATACAAAAATATTTTCTTTATCAAACAAATAATAAACTCTTCTATTCAATAAAGTAATGTATAACAATAAAAAAAATAATTTATCTCTACAACAAAAATTGAAAGCAGTCGAAAAATTCGAATCGAAAGTACCGATTGAAGAACTTGCTCTTGAATATTCCGTAAGTATTCCAACTATTGTCGAATGGTACCAGAACAAGTCCCAACTCGAAAAACAATTACTCGAATTAAATAACACTAAAAATACTCAACAAAAAATAGAATGTAATCAAATTGTACCTTTTTATACATCTCATCAAACATCTCCTTCCGAAAAAGTCAACAAGAAAACCAAACATTCTAAATTTTCCGACGAAGATAAATTACGAGCTATTGAAATGTACGAAAACGGAGAATCTTTGACAAACGTATCAAAAATATTTAAATGTTCTATTCCAACAGTTTCAAATTGGTTAAAAAATAAAGAATCTTTGATTGAAAAACGAAATAAATCACTCAATTCTAACAACATTACAACAAATGAGAAGATTGTAGAAAGTAGTAACACAACACAAAACGAGTTTCATCAGGAAAGAAAACGAAAGAAACTTAAAGAATCAACAAATAATAATAACAATGATAATTATAGTAAAAAGAGGAAAATCGACAATAATGAGTCGTTCAATACAAATGTTGTTTCAGACAAACAAATTCCACAACAACATCCTTTTTCGAATATCGACTCAATCATTAATTCAATCATTGAAACTAAAGAAATTCACAAAAACCCTCTAAAATCTAAAGAATGTAAAAGTAATAATAAAATAATCGATTTCGATTCTTTATATAAAGTAGAATATGAAAATCTGAACGCAATTATTAAAACACATAAAGAAATGTATGAAGAACTAATCAAAATAAATAAAAAGTACGAAAATGTAGAAAGCGAAGAAGCAGAGAAACACGCAAAAAAGATGGAAGACGCAATGGAATTTATAGAAAGCGAATATTTAAAAGAAATATTAACAAGACAAACAAAGTTAGAAAAAATATTAGTTGATAAAAAGTTTTGCTAAATAAAAGAATTTTTAACAAAATAATAAATTTACAAATATTTTTTTAATAAAGTTCTTTTTTATGTTGAAATTGTACTTTTCAATTTTGATATGGAAATAAAATTTGTGAAGTATTTTATGTATTTAAAATAAAGAAATTTTAAAATAAAACACATTGATATTAAAATCATATAAAAAATTGCTAATAAAACAATTTAATAATTAAATAAAAGTTCAAAAATTATTATTTACTTCTATTTTTGTATTTTAACAAAAAATATTTCAAGTTTTGCTTTTTACCAAAATTATTAATTAATTATTAAAGTTATAAATTTAAAATTTAGTTGAAATAAATTTTATAATATTATCATAAGTTACTTATTATCATTTTAATAAAATTTACGACATGTTTTGTTCTTAACAGAATGTCACCAGTGGATCTTATTTTGAGAAAACAAGTTCTAACATGTGTAAATATGATTTTATTATTAAAAATTTATAAATGATTATATATACATAAAATAAAATTCAAACTTGATTTTTTAGATAAAATTTAATTATCAACAATTTAAAGTATTATCTTAACATTCGTGATTATTATTTGTTTCAGAATTCAATCATAAATATATATATATATATATATATATATATATATATATA
>MQRK01185163.1:11827-25166 GCA_001938485.1 Girardia tigrina | reverse complement strand
GATATCAAACTGTTAAGCTACACATTTTGGCAAAATTTCATTAATATATTTAATACTATTCAAGAGATATAGCCAATTTTCACTTCGTCCGGTTATTTTTGAGCGCTACTGTATATATACATAAAATAATTGTAATATAAAAAATTGAATAAGAACATCAAATAAAAATATATATATATATAAAAGAAAAATTTTAATTCAAAAAACATTACAATCAAATCATTTTTTCATTATTTGTCGCGTAACATAATAATAATAATAATAATAATAATAATAATAATAATAATAATAATAACTAATAGATAATAATAACCTAAAAAAGAAAAAGATGTAAATGGCAAAATTATTCACTTGTAAAAGTAGCTAGAAAAGAACTAATACTTCAATAATAATGAAGAAGAAGGAATATAAAATAAGAATTTATATAAAAAGCAGGTAAATATTTTTGATTGCCATAAAAAGTAATTTTTTTTATTATCTTAAACAACTACAAGATATATAAAGAAGATTCCTCAAATGCTTTGAAGAACCTAGAAAGGTAAGTTAGAAAAGTCTCTAAAAAGGATTTTATGGCATTGAAAACACTGCACAGCTATTTTCAACCCATCTGCATTGAGTATGACTATTTTCAATGTGAAAAAATACGTTTAGGTAATATTTTATAAGAAAGTTCAAATTAAAATATAAGAATTCTTCATGAGATGATTCTGTAAAATGACCAATCAAATCAAAATGTATCCAAATTATGAAAAATTTAATTGCATTACTTTTCTTTATATATTATACATTTTATTTATCTTTTATTAAAAAAATACGAGTTTGTTACTTATTATTTTTTCAAAAGACAAAACATTATCTTATACCAAACAATAGTATATGAAGATAGTATAGTATAATATAAGCCTATAGTATAAGCCCATGAGTTTAAAATTCGATTAATCATATACAACGGTGATCAAAACTTTAAAACCTCTTTAAAACTTTTGTTATTTTTTCTGAATTTTAAGAATGAGAAGTTGACAAAATCATTTATTAAATTAAAGGATCAGAGAAACATTTAGACATGCTTATCAAGTATTTACATAGATTTAGTTGAATCATTAGCGAGTTGGACTACCCTTGGTAGCAATTAGCTAAAAGATTCGATGAGACATTGAATTCACCAAATTCTTGCACGGCTCCTGAGAAATCTCTTCCGTCATAACTATGATTTTAGCTTTGAAATCCCTAAATAATGTTGGTCTAAGATCCCACAAGCATTTTTTAGTTCCACCTAACCGTATTCAATAGGATTAAAATTTGCATATTTCCCAGGCCACGGAGCAAGATGAGATATGGCCTTTTGATGAATCTATTGGTCAAATATGCTTGGCAGCACAGAGAGAAAGATCTGTCACAGCGTAAAATAACAGTTCGACTTGAAGTAAGTAAAACAGCAATGCGGTATTGCCTTACTTGACATCGTGTTACATCATCATTTGAAGGTTAACCATGATTAGAAGGCAGCGATGAACATCAGCTCAAACAGATCATTCTATCAATTTTTGTACTGTTATTGATGCAACAGTGTTGTCATGTAGCGCAAAAAATTGAGTACCAGTTGTAGGGGGTATTTGTTTTGCGCGACACATTGGATGTCAAATTGAATGACCAATGTAAGTGTATATGCCTAAAAAGTTATATATGTATTGGATACACGTATAAATGTGCTTAAAAGTCCATCACATGCTGCAATGTAATGTTTTTTACCGAAACGAAAGCTCATCAGGTGATAAGAATGTATATGTGCAATAACGGGGTTTCTAGTTCCAAACCAGTAATTATTTCATGCCTCACCAGGTCTCTTTATTACACTACTGGTACCTTTTACTATCCCCAAACTCAAATTAAATGAAAGAATTTAAAATTTTAAACTTTCAACACTACTGTAATTCACTCTTGTTTTTGTTCGGTTCATATTTCAATTGAAAAATAATTTCATACTAAAACTAAAATTTCGAAAAAAGTTAAGAAAATTTTATTTTCAAATCAGATAGTTAAAAAAATCGCTTAGCATCGTTTATTAAAATATAATTTTCTGAAAAAAATGATCTCGTCAATAAATTCAAATAACCACTCTCATAAATTCAATCAAATTTAGATAATTAATTTATTTGAATTTCTATAATCGTTTTGAATTTTCAAACTCACTAAAAATTCTAAACTCTATATGAGTTTTTCAAATCATAAAGCTTTGAGATAAAAGAAGCAAACTTTTAATTCACACAAAAAGGACTACCAAATCAAAAAACAGTGATTAATTTAAAAATATTTTGAGATGACTCACTTTGATTGGCTGACAATCAGAGCTATCCAATCAATTCGGTATTTCCTACTTCATATATACACACACAACAAAATAGAACTAGTAAATGTAAAAATTAAAAATTTTATATCCATTCTTTATGCAGACAAAACTCAACTTTTCCAACAAAGTTTTTATAATGTAAAAATTTAAATTAAAAAAACACATTCAAATCAATATAAACTACTTATAATTTATAAATAAACTTGAAAAAAAGATGGCAATTTTTTATTAAAAACAAATAAACGCCATTTAAAAATATATTTTATGATAATATATTTCGACGGTTTAACCGTCATCATCAGATCACTGATTATGTTCTTTTTATTGCATATATATAAGAAATGAATGATTGTGTAATCACTTACGTAAGTCTAATCTTAAAATATATTTTTAAATGGCGTTTATTTTAATAAAAAATTGCCATCTTTTTTCAAGTTTATTTGTAATCATTATCCTGATGCGTTTAAGGCGTTTAGAAGATATTTGAAGATATTCAATGCATTGAGAAGAAAGAAAATTGACATATGTTTCCTTGAAACATGTTCAGAGGATAACATTATTCCGAGTTTCATCTTCAAAACAAAACTACATGAATGTTTACAAAGTGAAGATGTAAGATCAATTCATCGGAAAATGTTAAGGCAAATGATCGAAAGAGGGCAACAGAAAAGAAACGAGATTGTTAAAGAATTAACACTGATCAGATTTGCACTAAATAATGTAAGTGATGATTTTTGTTTTCATTTATGTATTGTTATATCGATTAATAACTCTAAAAAAACCAATAAAAGTAAAATTGCTGCACAAAATAAAAAAAATTTTAACTTGAGGAAATTGTTTGGTGTATTTAAATTTAATGTCGAAAATACTGTTTAAATTTAAGTCGTAGGTTTTGTCTAAAGATGAACTCAACTTATTAAAATATGGCCCTAAACATTCTATTAAAAATAGATTTCATAAAAATAAGTTTAAGGCGAAAATTGAGGCAATTTTCGGTTTTTATGTTACAAATCCTATTTATTTGAATAATATTAATTTTAATTTTACTAATTTTAAACACGTTTTAAATAAAAGTGCTAACGAATATTTAAAAAATTTATCTAAAAAAGATATCAGTAAATTGGATAATCGAAAAAGAAAAAATCAATTATGAACAAATTAATAGTTTAAACATTGAAAACTGCTTTACAACTGGGTATACTTTAAGCTTACTTTACTCCGAGGGTTTTAAATGTAGTGTATCACCCATCTTTTTTTTTTATTCTTGCTTCAAATTTAACTATTTTTTTTCCACATAATATTTGCCCATTTGCATGTTTGCGTGTATAACGTTCATTTTTTTAGCATGTAGAGCTTTTATGATTTTTTTTTATTTATTTCCATGTGTATGTAAAACCTCTATTTTTTTGTATATGACACTTTTTTTTATTTTACTTGATATATATTATTTTTTTACAGAGTTGAATTTTTTTATTTACTTTTTTTTTACTATTGTCAACAAAATATTAATAATATAATTTATAAATGATATTGCCTATAGCAATATTTGAAATTTTAAAACACGATCAATAAAAATTGAATATAAATATTAAATACAAATAACGACTGCTTTAGAAACAACAATACAGTCCCGTTTTACCGATTGACAATTTCGCTTTTCAAACCAACGACTAATATCTGGATCGGTGATTGTCTGTTTACCATCAATTTTCAATCAACGAATCTATCCCCAATTAATCCAATCAGTAATATAGTCCCATTTCTACCGATTGACAATTTCGTTTTTACTAATCAACGATTGATATTTAGATCGGTGATTGTCTGTTTATTATCAATTTTTGTCAACGAATTTGTCCCCAATTAATCTAATCAACAATACAGTCCCGTTTTTACCGATTGACAATTTCGCTTTTCAAACGAACGACTAATATCCGGATCGGTGATTGTCAGTTATCGTCAACTTTCATCAACGATCGTGATTTGCGTCTAAAGTAACGGTTATTATTTTTTTATTATTGTAGTTGCCTTTATGATATTCAATCTTTTTTGCTCCGCCCATTCTTCTCTTGTTGTGATTTAATTATCCTCTTGCTATATCCACGTCTTTTCTGATTAATTAATACATTTAATTATAGTATTTGTTCTATTATTCATTTTTTTATTTCATTACCATATTTAATACTAGTTTACCTGGACGGGTTAGTGGTAATCTTTGCCCCATTAGTCCGTTTCCGTAATATTAAACACCTCAAGAATTCGATCTTGAAATCAACAAATAATATTTTAAATTTAAAAATTATTTCTCAATCATTTAAAGTTGAGAATATGTTTTGCAATAAATCACATACTCCTTTAGGATTGTGTTCGGACATTGTTTATAAACAAACATTTAATGGGTGCAATGACACATACATCGGAGAGACTGCCCGTCATCTCTGCAAACGAGTCCAAGAACACAGCCAAAAAGGGGGAAAGAGTAATATTGCGGAGCATAAAAAAACGTGTAAATGTAATATGAGCATAAATGATTTTAAGATTTTATGCAAGCATTTTAAAAATTATTAGGAGAGAGTATCATGTGAAGCATTGTTGATAAGATCATGTGATCCAAAATTCAATGTTCAAACAGTACTCTCAACTAAATTGTTAAGAGTTTTCGATTAGACTTACTAAGTGATTACATACTCATTCATTTCTTATATAAAAGCAATAAAAAAGAACATAATCAGTGATCTGGTGATGACGGTTAAACCATCGAAATATATTATCATAATATATATTTTTAAATGGCGTTTATTTGTTTATTATAATTTATAAATAGATATCTTGCAATTAATATTGTTCGGGAACTCCGAATTTTCCGTTTTTTCCCCATTTTGGGATCTTACAAAGTTTTTTTCGATCAAATTTTTACATAATCATTTATAGTCATCGAGAATGAGTAAATGTGCAAAGTTTTAAGAAAATTAATTGAGTAGAAAAATATATATATATATATATATATATATATATATTAGAGCTGTACCGGGTAGGCTTTTTATCCGAGTACCGAGAACCGAGCATATGAACTAATTTCCTACCGAACCGAGTTTCGATGCCGAGTATTTTAATTGGTGTCGAGTTTTTGAATAATTGAAATTTCCACAAATTTCTAATACTGAATAATTTATATATTAAGTATTGTGTCTCAATTATGTTAATCCATCCAGAGTCTTGGAAATATCACTGTTTATCGTTTACTTTTAATGAACCGTTTTGTTGTTTTAGGTCCTCGATTATTATGCTTCAATTGAAACCATTGAGGATGTCAAAGTGAAAATTCAGGAGAAGTAGGGCATTCCACCGAACCACGAAAGAATCCTATTCGCTGGTAAACATCTTGAAGATGGAAGAACACTCTCGGACTACAATATCCAAAAAGGGTCTACTGTTCATTTAGTTTTGCGATTGAGAGGAGGTATGGATGAATCAAAATTCGAAACGGATGAACGGAAGATATGGATGAAAGAGAAGAGAGGAAAAAAGATGAGATTAATGATGCTAGCCAAAATGCTGTTTGATGAGGACGTGGGAGAAGAAGAATTTTCAAAAGCCAAGAAAGAATATGATGCGAAATATGAAGAAATTATCAATCAACTGGAGAAAGTCATCGAATTGACAGAAGATGAAAATGCGGTGGACAAATTAAATGATGAGATGGCCGAACTCGGAGATAGAGACAGCGAAATCGCAAAGGTCTACATGAAACGGAGAAAAAGCCAAGTCAATCCAAATCTAAAAGTTGAACAGAAAAGACCGCGTGATGAATTAAAGAAAATTGAAAGATTGTAATTACCCGTTTTCGGAGGTATTGAAAAGGGTTATGAAGGATGGAAGGCTATCTATCAAGCCTGTGTCGGAGACATTGATATTCCTGACATAGAAAAGTTGCTATACCTAAGAAAATATGTAAAAGATGAAGCTGCCTTGCTGATTCAAGACCTCGGCTATAGCAATGAAGTATACATCGCCAGTTGGGACAAGTTAGAGTGAAGATATGGTGGAGCAGAAAGGAGCTACTCAGTGGCCCTCCAAGGAGTGTTTAATGCAAAACCACTCGACTCATCGAATTTTAATGATCTCGAACGATTTGTCCGATTACTCGAGAGCATTGAGGTTCGGATGAAGAATTTGAATAAAGAGTATGAATTAGGGCCCAGCAGCTTATATTACAATTTGATGAAAAAATTGGATGTTTGCTTTATTCTGGAATTCGATCGGTACAGAATGGACAAACAGTTAGATAAAGGAATCATCAATCTCAGAAAATGGATAGAACGAGAGATCGAATTAATGAGAAATGCTGCGGAATCTGGTAGAAGAATTATTTATAATCAAAAAAAAATGAAATACACAAGTCATTCTTCACAAATCTAGAAAATAATAATAATAACAATAGACAAATAAATAAAATTGGTGTAAAAAATAACAGAGAATGTCATTACTTCAATAATGGATATTGTCAAAATGGCACACTTTGTAAATTGAAACATGTTGAGATACAAATAAATTCGAATACACCAGAAAGAGATCAGCATATCTAAGTATCTATGGAAGTTATTGATGAGTTGAAAAAGGTTAAAAATGTGAATGATGAATTTATTACCGAATCAAAAGAACATGAAAACGAAAAGAAAGAAATCAGTGTTGCTACATCAGAAAATTTATCTCAAGGACTCACAAAAAACAAGTCGAAATTAACATAAACAGTTAGCGGAACTTGAAGCAGCTCCAAGATGCATATTTCAAAAAAAGAAAGAGTGACACAAGACGAAGTAAATTTAGAAGAAGCTGTCAAAGAGAGTTGTATTGATCAACTGGGAAAGATTCATAAAATTGATGAAAAACTGCTGAACGTAAGATTGATGGATGCAGTACCGATCAAAAGGAATAAACTTCAATGTGAAAATAATCGAGTAAATATTGATGAGAATTCAAAGTTCATTGTACAGAAGAATTCAAAAGATCAAGAAATTAAAGATCTTGAAAACGTCCAGAAAAATCTAGATATTAATTTGGAAACATTATGTAAGTTACAATCAAGTTGCTAGAATGAATTTCGAATAATTATTTATTCAAAAGAAAGTGTAGTAAAAATTATTAATTTAAAATATGTGGAATTAGAAAATACCATTGGAGAAAAAGGAAAGGAAATTAAAATGCCAGAAGAAAAACATTCATAGCATCAAATTAAGATTGGAGAATACACAAAAATTAGTAACTTGCAGAACAGCGCTAAAAATAAAAGAAATAAAAAATCAAAATATGAAAAATAAGAAAGTGAAATTAAAACGTGATAACAGGTTTGTAATGAGAGGTGGTGGTCAAAATTTTGAGAAACTTAATTGGAATTTCCATATGTCATTGGAACAAACCTCGAAGGAAAAGAAACTTAGTCAAAAGATAATCGCTTACGGTGAAAATAAAAAAGAAAAATTGGTTAAAATTGAGATAATAAAATATTTCAAAAACCAGATTGATGAAAATAAAACCATCTTATCTGAAAAAGGATTAATGATCTTGTCTAAAGAGGTAATGACAGACGATATATCGAAAGAAGAACAAATTTCATTTCAGAATTTTCAAAAAGAAATAATATGTAATAATATATGCGAGATGGTTGGGAATCAAATCAAAAGAAGGAGAAAAAATCCTCAATTGTCAGAAAAGTTTTTGACGTTAAATTTTCAATATGAGCCTCAGTTAAAACGTTTCAAAATGAAAATTAAAGTCATTAAACAGAAAGAAGAAACAAAAAGAAGTTTAAAGAGTAATATGATCGTTTGTCCAAAAGACCCAGGCAGCTTGAAAGAAAAGGATCATAGAAAAGATCAACTTGTCACTCCATCAAATGACTTAGAGCACTCAAAGTCAATTGTAAGTGGCTTAAAAAATTGGAAAACGAGAAAGAAAAGTGATCCAATGTTTCGAAGAGAAGAAAGAAAAAGGATAGAGTTATCCAAACAACAGACAGCTGGAAAAAACAAAAAAAAGTAAATTCAAAAAAATGGCAGAAAGTGATGAATAAAAAAAATTGTAAATAATTATTGAAAGCTGTTTGTTAAAACTGAAGTTAAATTCAGTAATTCTTTGGAAAGTTGAAGTTGGGTTGATTCAAGGAAAAAGGAATTTTTCGCTGTGTAATTGTGATAATGATAATAAGCTGTTTATGGAAATTGAAGCTATTAATTATTGATAAGTTGAAACCTGGTTGGTTCAAAGAGGGGGAATTTGGTCGCGTTGCGATTCTATTTAACCTTTTTGGACCCATTAAAAAAATAAATAAAAGTTAAATAAATATTTTAAATAATTAAATTAAATAAAAAAGTAAATAAGATTTAAAATTTAAATTAAATAATTAAATTATATATATATATATATATATATATATATATATAAATGTATATGATCATCACGTTCATATGGTTTTGTGATGATTGCCGTTTTTTGCCATTCAAAATTAATTTGCCGCTTACTATTTTTATTTAAAATTAATTTGCTAGTTTTTCGTACTTTCCACTGTCAGATGAACCGTTTTTAACGGATCAATTGCCAAATAGTTCGCAAATTCAAAAAGAAACTTTGTCCTTGAGTAACTAAGCAACTCATTTAAACAAACTGAAAATTTTTTTGTGAATTAAATTCACATATTTTTTATGAATTTTGTTCATTTTGAACAATTGAATTATTTTTTTGAATAGACCAATGGGGTCAATGTCTAATGTATGTGTGTCCAAAAATGATCAAATCATTGTTGTACGTGTGATTGGTTTTAATGTTTAAAAATTTTGTTTATCAGCCACAGTTTTTTAATGATCAATAAATTATGCAATTTTGCAATGTAAAAAAAATCAATTTCAAGTATTCATGTCAATTAAAGAAAAATAAAATTGGGCAATTTTTTTGTAAAATAAATAAAGTTATTGGTCTCGTGATAATTTTTGGAAATTATTATTTACCATTTGTGATATAAAAAAGAAAACGAATAAATATAAATCGATCATAATGTTTATCAAATCATCAATGAAAATGATTCATATTGCCGAATCTGTGATCAATAAGAAATTCTGTGATGAATATCATTTGATAATTGTACCGGACTGTTTGTCTTGTCGTAGTGAATTCATAGATGGAAAAGGTCTCCAGTCAAAATTAAAAAATATCTCTAAATTTAAATGTTATGGAGTACCTTTAGATAATGATCTTGGAAAAGGTCCTGATTTCATAATGAATATAAATGATATACCAACTTTGTATGATTTGGCCAAAACAATAAATAGTGATGATGATTCAAATTTTGAATTGAATTTAGAAAATCAACGTAAAGTTGTTAAAAAGATTCTTGGATCGCGAATTGAAAACGTTTCTGACATATTAGATGTAACATCAAAATGCTCGGAAATAGAATTTGATAAATATTTTCTAAAAGATCGCGGACTTTCTTACATTCATTGCGAGTGGAAATCTGCTGAAACCGTCTCAGATCCAACATTTTCTTTAAAATTAAAACGATATAAGAATATGAAAATTAACAGTATTGATGAACCAGATGAATGTCTCTTCAATCCTGATGATGTGGAAATCGATAGAGTTCTTGCGCAATTAAAGCTCCATGAATCGTTGGACAGTTCTCCAATCAAAGTCCTATCTCAAAATTCAAATCTCAATCGTCAATTTCTGTTCCGGACCAAGGATATCGGACACAATCAATCACTGCAGCTAATACCGATCCAGCTATGATTCCCAATATGACGATTAAACCTCTCAAATTGAAAGTTGATAAAGAAAATGAAAAAACCTCTGCTGATATACAAAATCCATCTTGAATTATTTTTTTGAGTTTGTATGGAAACTCTGCTGCCGCAACACTATCACAACTGGCCGCTTCCTCTCTAAAGCTTAAATTATGTAAATCGATCAATCGATCAAACCACCTATTGTTAGCTTCGAATTTGAAATCATCATTTATGCTCGTGCTGGGCTCTTGTAATCTTAAACTGTCAAAGATTGATTTTGCCTTTTTTTGACGAGTATCTTGCTTAGCGGTATCCTAAAGTAATTCTGTTTCCGTATCCACAATGTTAGATGTGATTTCATTCTGACGATTTTAGTGGATCTGTTGTGTTAGCATTATCGGGATAACAATTGCGTGGAATTTTTCCCACATTCCTGCATTTTCGAATGCTTTTAACTGTCGATACTGGCAACGTAAGAGACTTTGCGATATCTACAGCCGTATGTCCACGATCAAAACGCTTAAGTATATCCAGTTTTACATCTAGCGTTAAAGCCTTTCTGGAAGATTTGTGTTTACTACTCATGCCCATATTAAATTTTGCAATTATTAAAACTAATTTAATATTTTAATTAATGTTACTTAATTAATTTATTTATTTAATGTTAAATTTTATATGGCAAAAAATAAAAAATCAATCGACGAAAAAACGAATAGACGCATAACGAATAGACGCATAGAAGGGCTTTGGTGTATATGATGTTAACATGAATGTGTTTTATTTTAAAATTTCTTTATTTTAAATACATAAAATACTTTACAAAATTTATTTCCATATCAAAATTAAAAAGAACAAAATCAACACGAAGCGTTACTTTATTAAAAAATATTTGTAAATTTATTATTTTTTTTAAATAATTTTATTTAGCAAAATTTTTATCAACTAATATTTTTTCTAACTTTGTTCGTCTTGTTAATATTTCTTTTAAATATTCGCTTTCTAAAATTTTTATTGCGTCTCTCATCTTTTCCGCGTGTCTTTCTGCTTCTTCGCTTTCTACATTATTGTATTTTTTATTTATTTCTATTAGTTCGTCAAACATTTCTTTATGTGTTGTAATAATTGCGTTCAGATTTTCATATTCTACTTTATATAAAGAATCGAAATCGATTATTTTGTTATTACTTGTACATTCTTTAGATTTTAGAGAATTTTTGTGAATTTCTTTAGGTTCAATGATTGAATTAATGATTGAGTGGATATTCGAAGAAGGATGTTGTTGTGGAATTTGTTTGTCTGAAACAACATTTGTATTGAACGACTCATTATTGTCGATTTTCCTCTTTTTAATATTATTATCATCATTATTATTATTTGTTGATTCTTTAAGTTTCTTTCGTTTTCTTTCCTGATGAAACTCGTTTTGTGTTGTATTATTACTTTCTACAATCTTCTCATTTGTTGTAATGTTGTTAGAATTGAGTGATTTATTTCGTTTTTCAATCAAAGATTCTTTATTTTTTAACCAATTTGAAACAGTTGGAATAGAACATTTAAATATTTTTGATACGTTTGTCAAAGATTTTCCGTTTTCGTACATTTCAATAGCTCGTAATTTATCTTCGTCTGAAACTTTAGCATGTTTGGTTTTCTTGTTGATTTTTTCGGAAGGAGATGTTTGATGAGATGTATGAAAAGGTACAATTTGATTACATTCTATTTTTTGTTGAGTATTTTTAGTATTATTTAATTCGAGTAATTGTTTTTCGAGTTGGGACTTGTTCTGGTACCATTCGACAATAGTTGGAATACTTACGGAATATTCAAGAGCAAGTTCTTCAATCGGTACTTTCGATTCGAATTTCTCTACTGCTTTTAATTTTTGCCGCAAAGATAAATAATTTTTGTTATTACTATACATTACTTTATTGAATAGAAGAGTTTAATATTTGTTTGATAAATAAATATTTTTGTACGATAATTAAAATAAATTATGTTTAAAAGGTAAAATAAAAATAATAAATTTATTATAAATAAATTTCTATTGGATAAAAATCTGTTAAAAAAAATAAAAATTAGAAATCTAGCGAATGTGAAATGATTTTACAGTCATAAAAACCGGTCATCTGCAACCTTTAAAATATAAGATAAGGTGTTCTTTTTAACTTTTTAAACGTTATTTCATTACATTTTTTCTGCTATAAGCATGGAAATAAAACGTATTTAGAACATCTTGGAATTATTTAATATATATTTTTGTGCAAAGACAAAACTGTCGTTTTTTCATTATTAAAATTACTTATTATTAAAATTTACAATATTAAAACAAAAGTAAATTTAATTTAATAATATTATTAAATCGGGCTGTAACCGGCGCACTAGTTAGCCATCCGATTAGATCTGGGCAGTCTTCAATAATTACAGAAATTTTCAAAAATTATTGGCAATATACAAAACCTAAATTATAACATTTTAAATTAAAATTACATTAACAATATATATTTAAAAATTATAAATACTAAATAATCTACACAATTCTTAACAACATTTTTTATCAAAATAAAACTTTTAACTTAAGAAATGATTACCATATTTAATACATATATTCAATATTTAATAAAAATGATATTAAAGATCCGCAAACTTTAAAATATATTTTGAGTATTTCATATTCTAAAAGATTTGGTCGATTTAAGCATAATAATTTCAAAATAATATCGAAAACATAAAATTCAAAATGTATTTTGTAATAAATCTCCAACTATATTTGGATTGTGTTCGGATCTCGCATATCAATTCAGATCTAATGGGTGCAATGATAAACACATTGGTAGCAATGATGGCAAAAGTAAAATTGCAGAACACAAAAAGATTTTGCTATTCGAACGAAAATATTAATATAAACCATTTTTAATCCTCTGAGTTGTGTTTAATAATAATTGGGAGTGATGGTTCTGTGAATATCAGATACTTAAATCGTAAGATTAATGTTCAAATATTAACAACCTCATTAATTGTGTTTGGATAATATAATTATTCATTGACTGTACAATCACTGCTTGTTTACAAAAGTGATTTAAAATTCCTAATTTATTTATGACTTGATGATGAGGGTTATACCGTCTAAATATTTTGTCAATGGAAATCATTTTTTTGTGAATTTCTTCTTTTTATTTTCAAATATGCATATATATATATATATATATATATATATATA
>MQRK01185143.1:10355-23641 GCA_001938485.1 Girardia tigrina | reverse complement strand
TATATATATTAAATATTGTATTGTCTGTTGAATAAACATTTTATTAAACTTTGTTAAAATTTTATATTTATTATGATATTTAGTTTTTTTTCATATTTTATTGACTTTTTTAAAATTTATTTAATTCTGTTTAACAATTTTTTGAGATTTTATATTTAAGTCGTTTTCAAATCTATTTTATTTACTAATTTTATGGTTTTAAATTTATTTAGTTTTTTAAATCTTTTCAATTACAAGTTTCATTACTTTACCTTTAATGTAAATATTATTAATATTTTAATTTTATTGTCTTTACTTATTTTACAATAAATTTCTATATTTTTTACTTTTATAATTTATTATTTATTTAAAATGCTTTTTATATTTTATTCAAAAATTTTAAAGCCTCTCAAAATCTTCACATTCATTATTATTTTATCTTAATTTAATTATCTTTGGTAATTATATTTTAAATTCCATTATCTAAATAACTTATAAAAAGATATTCACAGGTCAGTTTTTCCATAAAGAATCTTTTCGTTTCTTTTACATCATGTAAATAAATATATTGTTAAAGTGGGCTTTTTCATCATTATTTCTATCAGGATCAGTCAGTCAACATTAAGAAAACAACGAAAAGAAAAAAATAACAATCAATTTTCGGTTACTAATAACGGGAAATACAACCAGTAAGGTATTAAGAAGAAATAGGCAAAATTTACTTAAGTCAGTAATCTTGTTGTAATAAAACCGATTTTTCATCTTTGAATATAGATAGGACATGAATTTAATTGAATTCCTGGGATAAACGAATTCAGCAATATTTTTGCGAAAGGGTTCAGAAGGATTTTTTCAAATTTCTTTTTCAGATAACTTTTGTTGCTACTTTAATTTCTTTTTTATTTTTTTTTATTTTATTTTTTAAAATTTATCATACAATTATATAAATAAATAATGTAATGAGGTCAATACGTAGGTATAATTTACAAAATATCAATTAAAAATTTCATGATATATAAATGTAAAATAAAAGTGAAAAAAATTATAAATATATTTATATATGTATAAAAATGAATATCATCAGCAATTGTTAGAGTCAGACATTTAAAATAAAATAAATATAATCTATTGTTAAATTCTATAAGTTAGATGAGTAATCAGATACGTTAAATTATATTGTTTAATATTTTTGCAGATATTTTTTTTCTTTAACTCTATTCTTCTTCTTTACGTTTTTCAAAAGTTTCAGTCGTTTGAAGAGATATGAAAGATCCATAGGCTTTCTCATGCTCCTTCGGAGAATACGATGTCTTGGAATCTGTCTCTTCATAACTGCTGTCTGAAGGCTTTTGGTCATTGGTTAATAATTCTGAAGATAGAAGTTTTATTTATTTTTGAACATTGAATTCAAATGAAAACAAAGTTAACAATATTGGTCTTGGTTATTGTGAGGAATGTTTGGTATCATGTGTCGTATGTTGTAAAGTATGTTGTCTCTCCCAAAAGTAATTGTCGAATTTATAATATAACTTTTAAATAGTTCGATGGAATTTAATTAAATTTAACAAAGTTAAATTTAATTAAATGTAATTAATAAAATTAAATCGGAGTTGTTTAAATAATCTAATTTTGCAATTATTTTAAAAAAATCAGTTAATTGTGGAAAATAGATCGAAGATTCAAAGATGCAAAAGAAGATCACAGATTTTTATCTTATTAATAAATGTTTGTCAAGTGAAATTCCGACTTCTTCTAACAGTTTTAATTTTACATAAATTTATTTCCGATATATTCCATATAAAAATTATCTAAAAAATTTTCCCAAAATGGTTATTAAATATACAAATGAAAAGGTTTTTTGTGTTAAATGAGTCAAAATAGAAATCACTTTGTATTTGAAGACCTCATATTTGAGCAACACAAGTTTACAGCATTAAGTTACGAAATTTACTTTTTTTAGATTTTAAAATACAAAAACAATCATTGTTGATGGCAAGAGGGTGGCCGCGCTCGGTCGTGGGGCTCCGATACTGGGAACGTGGAGACACTAGAGCGGGGGAGAGGGAGACACTAAAAGAGCTCACATGCCTTGATTCTCACAGTGATCGCCTGGCACAACACAATCTCAGTCTGCAAGGAAACGCCTAAAACACAGTCGATTACAACTAGGGCTCCTATTGTCTCCACGTTCCCAGCACCGGAGTACTTGATTACAACTTCTCTACTGAAATTCCCGTGATTCGGAGAATCAATTATATTGATTAAGAATCCTTTCTCGTGATTTTTCTGTCATCGCAACCGGTTGGATGGTTTTGACTCTCGTGAGATTATGTTCGGTCATTTGATTGTACATGGATACCGCTGTATCGATGGAACGAGGGTCACCGGTAATAATAACGACTTTATTGACGAGCGATTCCATGAGGGTGGATTCGCCGGGATCGTCGATGGTAATAACATTCATGTTGCGGAAATTCATGTCGATTAAGGAGCGGATTTGTTCATCATACGGCTACGAGTAATATTCATGAGACAGTGAAAATATCTAACGTCCAGTCAAATATCTTTCGAAAACTGTGTCTTGAGAAAATTATAGTGATGTTGGAAATTTTAAGGTGCGTAAGATGTGCTTTTTCTGGTGACTGGAAATTGTGCGACAAGAGCATTCGTAGATTTATATGTTCGTAAAATGTTAGTTAATTATTTTTATGTCTGATCAAAGAAGAATAAACATTGAAAAATGAGGTTAAAACGCGTTTAAAGATTGCTAAACGTTTTCAAAAAATAATGAAACTAAACGTTTAAACTGGCTTTTAACTGTTAAACGTGCCGACTCCTACTTTCAACATATTCCTAAATATGTTCTATGGAGTTGAGATCTGTGATTGAGATGCCCATTCTTAAATTCGATTTTTTTTCTGAAAAAATGCTTGGAAGGCTATTGAAGTATGTTCGGAGACATTGTCTTGCTGGTATATCCAGCTTCGACCTATTTCGGTGTACGCATGAGGCAGCATGATTAGCATATATAGTGATATTCATTCATGATTTATTCAATGTGATAAACTGAACCTACACCATCACGGATAGAACAGCCCAATCTCTTAATCGAGCCACCTCCATGTTTTACTGAAGGCAATTGATATTTCGGATCACTTCTGACACCAATAGAACGTTGAACATAATAATTCCGTCAGATCCATAGAGATCGAACTTACTTTCATCGCTGAAAAGTACCTTGGACCACTGCTGAACATACAAACTCATGTGATTGTTCAAAAAAGCAATGCGATCATTAAGATTCTTGATAAGTGGTCTTTTTGCTTGACGCCGTCCGAACAAACTATAGAGTCATCATTTCGTAGTAGAAATGATGCACTCAACATTGTAATCACGCTTCATTTCACTATTTAAGTTCACAGATTTAAGAGGATTCTCTTTACTCAAACTTAATAGCTTTTTATCATCCCATTCCTTAAAGACTTTTGAATGCTTTAGATGACTTGAAGTTTCTCGTGGTTTCATATTGCTTGAATCGCTGCAGTAGCTGACTTACGACTGTTTTTGATATTTCGCGATAAGATTTTCTCTTCTGTACGGCACTCCATCTGATTTTCTTGACCGGCGATGCAAGGCTTTTACCTTTGTTCATGACTTAATTTACGGCTATTGATTAATTGATAACCGTTTAAATTAATTGAACAAAAGGTATTGCAAAATATTAAATTTTACGATCCAAAAAGTATAAACATTTTAGCTGTCCTTATCATTTTGAACGGCGCAAAAAACACTGTTTGTTTCAATTTTTAAAAACAGGTAAAAACCATTCATTAATTTGGAAATAACGATAAAATATGAACAAAACAATATATGAATTGTTAGTATTATTAAGTCTTAAGTAAAACTTTTTAAAACATTTGAAAAAAAGCTGTCCTTATCATTTTGAGCGCTACTATATATATAAAAAAGTAAACCAATAAAAAGAATAGAAAATTAAAGTTTAAACAGATTTGATTTTAATATCAAAAATTACGATCAAAAGATTTTAAGAACAATTTTGCAAAGATTCTATATCATATTATGGGTAAAATATTGTATTTATTTAAAAAAAGATTTTAAGAATTAAAATTACCCAATTTCGAAAGTTAATAATTTGGTTGTAGTGTCTTACCTATTATGATATAGATAATCACCGCTCGTAATAGTAATCAAACTACTTCTGTAGAGCAGGAAACTCATCCTTTTCAACTGAAGAAATTCCATTCTTACAATGAATTTAATGATTAAGAACATTATTTGATAACCTTAATTGTTATTAACTCACTAATCCTAATTTTAAGATGACGACATATCTCTTCAATATTGTTTTTTTTCAATTGCAATGAGTCTTAAGACTTTCCATAGGTCAAACAAAACTAGAGAACCTAATAGCCGCAGATAGGCCCACCACAGAGTCAAAATATGTTATTCGTCTAGAGTTCTTCAAAAATATTTAAACTATGACCTGAAATTTCAAAATTTGGATAAAAATTCAAACTTCTGTGAACTAAGTTTTTTATTACACACTCTATATTTTTACACATCATAGTTCTGTATTATAATAACTTTAAGACATTATATAAAGTATTAAGAAAGTTATTTGAAAAGTACGTAGATGCTGAATGTTTTAGAAACAATACACTAGATAATCGATATTTTACTGTAATTATATAATAATTGTAAGGAAAATACCACTGGAATCCATCGATGTACTAATTAAAGTTGAATCAGTAGGACCGGATACTCTTACGTCAACTTTTTCTTCGCCAGATAAGTCCACTTTGGTCTCTTGGTCAGAGACTGAGACTGAAAATTACAAGAAGATTGTATCAATATCATAACAGAAATAGAAATTTATTTGAATTTAGTTTTAAATCAATATGTAAAAAGTAATTATGAATTTTAATTTATTGTAATCAATATGGAGCGACGATTTATCGTTTAACGATGAGTCGATGCATTGAACGCTATCTTATATTTATTATTGGATTGTACTCGACAGATAAACTCATCATAGTCCATCTCCAAACGTGTTACGAATATCATATATTTGTTATTGATTTTGATAATTAATTGAATCGTTGATATTAATTATAATAAATAAATTGCTTAGAAGATAAGCGGTAATTAATAACTATATTTTTTATTTGTGTCTATAAAAATAACAGATACACTCCACAAATTAGCGTGTATGTGGATCTGATATTTTTATTGTCTGTGCCTAAAGAAGAAACTAATCAGGTTAACCTAACTAGTACAGTTCGGTGAACCTGTTTAGTATGTTACGAATAAAATAAAAACTAACAAATGTCAAATAAAAATAACTGTATTGTTAATAAAATATAATTTTTAGAACTCTAACCGATACAAGAAACTGTCAAGGAAATTTGGGGATCGTCAAATGTATATAGGATAGAAAATCACCGTTTGATATTGTTTGAGATAAAATATTGTTGTTGGCGATAAATTGTTATTGTTGGCAAAACAAAAAATATAGATAGTCAGTTATAGGTAAAATAAAAAAAACTAGTAATCAAACGTTGTTCGTCGTATTTTCCACTAGGCGTATTTTCGGTTACTTGTATTTTCAATTACATGTATTTTCGGATTCGCTCCTCAAATATACAGTTAAACTTTATGATTTATTTTGAATGTGATTGATCATAGTAATCAATATTTCTATGGTTAATTTAAATTTAATTTTATTTTAGCTTTTTTATATTAATTTATAAATTGCCGTAAATGACAACTTAATTTGATCTCTTTTTCTCGCTCGCAACCCAAACGACACCAACAAAAAATAATCACACAAACGACTCCAACACATCTGGAGGTTGTTGATACGACAAAAAAAATAATAAACTCATTCATCCCTTTAATAAAAACTAAAAAAATAATAATTGACATAAAAAAAATAAAAATTCCTCATGCTCATACACTAAAATAAATAACAGAAAAATAATATAAAAATAACTAAAAATCGTTTGCCATAAAGACAAGCAAAAAATACGTACAACACCCGAAAATCACAATGTACAACGAAAAATATAAAAAAAAATAGAAGAAAGCCTCACATTACAGTGTCAAATTAGTTTGTATATCATTTTAAACAAAGTAATTTTTTAAACTTACAATTATAATTAACAATTATACAATTATAAATAATAACAAAAAAATAATACATACAAGTTTTTTTACATATTTTTTCACTTATAAAAATACATTTACATTTATATAAAATAGTTTTAATTAAAAATAAACAGCTATAAAGATAAATTTATTTAAAAATTTTTAAGTAACCTACCCTCATTTATGGTTATAGTACCACTGCTTGCTTATGTGCCACCTTATTAATTTTTTTTGGACCCTGAAATTTTATGTTTTTTCTTCTTATGTGCCATCTTATAATATGTTTTTATACTTTTTAAAATTTTTTAATAAATTTTTTAATAATGATTTTTTATGTTTTTTTCAAAAATTTTTGTTTTGTTTTACTAAGGTTCCATTGTTTACTAAGGTGCTTTCGGGGTAAAATTTTGTCTTTTAAAATCTACTAAGGTGCCACCATATAACCATAAAACAGGGTAATGCTAATCAAAAATATCTATGTCGATTACGCCATCACTAACTACTATGGCGTATTTTATGTATATTTTTAAATAAAATTTGCCGCAGCAATATTTATCAAATTAAATTTAAATGAATTTAAAATTATTTAAAGAAACACGCTTAAATATATTCAAAAAACAAAATATTTTTTTTAATTTTCAAACATTTGCGAAAAAAAGATATTCTTTAAATTAAATTTAGCAAAAGTAATGAAATTTTAGTTTTAAATGTAGTTTCACCAGAAATAGAACAACAAAGTTTATATAAGTACAACACAAAAATTCTACTTCTGTTTTTATCACTTATTTAAACAAATTTACTTTCGAATATTTAACAACATTATTATATTAAATATTACTGATAAAAACAAAAATAATCAGAAATCAGAAAACGCCAATCTTGTTAATTTGGGATGTGTTTTTCAGAGGGTTTCAAAAAAATCCAAAATATTATGTTCACAATTTGATAATAACTGATGGAGGGTTATGACTGTATTAACCAATTAAGTACCAATGTTTTCAAAAAGGAATATTAACTTTTTTTTAAATAAATAGCAAATTATTTTTCAAAGTATAGTCTCATTGTAACAATGCTCCTATATTGGAACATTTTTATTATGAATAAAAACTTATCAAAAAATGATCATATTTTTTATTTCTATTTTTTTTACATTGCCGATCAGTTGAATTTCCAAACCACATTAAAGAATTTAAAAAAATTGGTACTTAATGGATAAGAATGATTAAGACTCTTGATCCAAAAATTGATGTTTAAACTTAATCTTTTTCTACTTAATTGAAAAAATTTTGAGGTTTTAGAGATTACTAAATGATTATGTAAACAATCTTTCGAAGTCAGTTTATCAGTATGGATCTAGTTTTGTCTGATGATGACGGTTTATCAGTCGACATTAATCATAATAAATTTTGATTATCATTTTTTTTCTTTTAAATATAAGTTTCAATCGATGTTTTATTTTTATATGAACATTTTATTTATATGTGCTATTACATTTTATATTGTAAAAGTTTCGAATAGAAAAATTACATATTGCCTAAGCACCGACATTGGATATAAAACTTAATCAACTCATCATACCTAAAAATGGAACTAACCAAAAGGATTCATATAAAATATCACTACATAAAAATTAAGTTTAATGTAATATAAATTTCAATCATAAAAGTTAAAAATTATAAGTAGAACAGCTTACTGGATAAAGTAGGATCAGTACTTTCTACATTTACTGGTTCTTCTATTTGTTTCAATTCTTCTTCAACTGATGTCTCACATTTTATATCCATTTCTACGTTTGTATTAGCTAATAAATAATAATAATATCAATAATAATATAAATAAGATTTTTGTACAGATTGATCATTGGTTTAATGTAAAGAATATTTCTGTTAAGTGTTTGTTTCAGAAACATAGACTAATGGGCAGAATGTCTATCAAGCAACAACTCGACATATTCTTATACATTTTTATAACTAAGATTTACAAAAATTGTGGAATTTTTAAATTGTTTATTCCATTCCTTTTATTAGCTTACTTTCTATATATAAATTAACATATATTCATGGAATTTAGAAACCTATTTTCGAAGGTCTTCTACTCAATCAATTTTCTTCAAACTTTGCACACTTAATCATCTTCGATTACAATAAATGATTATTTAAAAATTTGGTCAAAAAAACTTTTTAAGATCCCAGAATGGGAAAAACGGCAAATTTGGAGTTCCCTAACAATATTAAATGCAAGATTTCTACTTATAAATTATAAGTAGTTTATATTAATTTTTATTGTTTTTTTAATCAAAATTTTTTAAATTTTAAAAATTTTGTTGGCAAAGAAGAATTCTGTCTGTATAAGGAAAGGATATACAAAATTTAATTTTTGATTTACTAGTTAAATTATACTTTTGTGTCCCGTGAAATTTATATTTTACAGAAAATTATCAATCGACCAACAACAGAGGACATTTGTAAGGGTTAGGCTAAAGAGCTTATACGAAAATGTTAATATTTTCAACTTCTTATACCACAATAATAAATCATAGAAAACAGAATATAAAAATATTAATTGAAAACCAAATTGTGAATAAAGTAATTATTTACATGTCAAACTTGTGATTTTCAAGCATAAAAGTAATAAATTATGAGTTGAGCAATGTACAGGATAAGGTAGGGTCTTTATTGACCGTAATAATCTTATAAAAAGCTAAGTGAATGAATCGAGGACTTTGTGATTGCCCTTTTTTTATTCCAAATGGTCAAATGAAAAAATAAATGTATCAATTCTATAAAGTAGTATCAATATCTTAAGATTCCCTCGAATTAACGCAATTCAATGCAGAGTTATTTTCTGGTAGACTACTTTAAAACCTGTCTTCCCGAAAACTCGAAATGAGTCAAAGTGAACGACTGATAATCAGAAACGGAAATTGAAAGATCAACAACCGACAGCAGTGCGCCGGTTTGATGGCAGCCCATTGAATTTCCAAGATGATGTAAATATTATCTGAGAGAGAAATGGCGATCGATTTCTTCCACTCTGGCCGATTACTGACGACGGTTTTCGGGGAATCTTGCTCGACTGGACCCGGCGATCGATCGATCATCGATTTCATATGGAAACAGATTTTGAAGCCAAGATAATTATCTTTATGGAGAAACCAGTGGTATTTATCGACAATGATTCGCCAATATTTTTCAGTCCAATGAAGCGGTTTGATTCGCAATTCATTGAGAAATGTATCATTTTTTATTTCCAATTCATCGGCAGCGATAATCAATGAATTCGATTTATTGTCGTTCGAAAAGTCACCACCACTCGTATTTCGATTAAACCAATCCAATAATTTCTTATCTAATTCTTCTAAATCAATTTTGTTAAAAATTACCGAAACGGAATTCGTCGGTCGGTTCATTTATTTTTGTTTTGAATAAATCGATGAAAATTTTCTTTGTAAGTCAAAATCAAAAGTAAGTCATAATAATCTTATTATTAAAAAATTGTGATTAACAAATATATTTTTTTTAAAAGTTCGCTTTAATTAATTTTTTACAATTTATTATTAATTTTATTTGTTCGCTTGTTATGAATTACTTCCTTTTCCTTTTTTTGAGTTTTAGCACATTTTTAAATAAAACCTTTTTTATTTTAAAAGTGAAAGAAAGAGCAGAGTTGATTAATATTAAAATTTGCTTTATAATTATTGTGAGAATTACGAATTTTTATTTGTAAAATGAACATATTTTGATTATTGGTCACTACTTACTGAAGGAAGTAGGATCAGTGTTTTCCACATTTACAGTCAGGGGAATGGAAACAGGTTCTTCTACTAGTTTCAAGTCATCTTCAACTGATGTATCACATTTTACATCCATTTCGACGTTTGTATCAACTATTAAACAATATTTAATAAAGCAAATAAAATATTATAATGATACTAACGATTTAAATTTGGTTGAAAAGATTCGAAAGGTTTCTCATCAATCGACATTGGAGGTTCATTTGGAAGAGACCCTTCGCCTTCGATATCACCTTGAAGAACGACATTGGTTTTTGAATTTTCTTTGTCAGAAAGATTTACTAAATTAAAATAAAAGTCTTCTCAGATTTATCACACAAAATGTAGAAAGTTTCAGAATATGTTTATGTTAGCTAAATGCATTTTTATAAAGAATAAATAATAATTATGTTACTAAATTATATTGATTTTACAAACAGCGAAATAAAATATAAAGTATTAATAAATATAATTAAATTTAATTACGAAAATAAGTTTTCAACTGAATTTAATTTTAAAAATAATTTATCCGCCGCTTAATATGACATGTACAATAGGGGAAATTGAATTTAACACTCAATGTGGAAAACATGTTTTTTACCATAATAATGAATGGAAAATACTAAATGCTGTAAGAATGAAAGCAGAATAGCAATAGTAGAGGGACAGGAACATGTCTGCATTGCATTTAAGTCAATATTTTGTGTGGAATCCACTGTTGTGAATGACAGACTACAGTCTCCTTGGCATGGAGCTTATCAATCTCTTGCAATATTGCTGTATTATTGCGTTGTTCGGAAAGTCATTTCGTTTTTTTGTATTAAAGTAAAAGTTAACATTCACTTAATTTTGAAGAACTAAATATTCTTAGAAACTAATAGATATTAAATTAACTAAAATACTTTAATACGAAAAGACATTTTCAATACAAAGGTAACAAAACTTATTATTTTATAAAAACAAATAATTTTGATTTGTGTGTGAAAATAAAAAAAAATAAATTAAATAAAATATTTCAGATTTAGTCAATTAGTTTTCACACCAGATTTGAGAATTCATCAAGAAAATTGAAAAAAATAAAATACGTAAAATATATAAAATAAATATTACATATATAATGACAAAATTCAACTTCTTTTAATAAACATTTAAATGAATAATTATTATTTATTATTAGTTTTATTTATAAATAGAAAAAATCAGATAATTAAAATTTAATTTAAAAAATTCTTTTAAAATATGCAAATATTGCATAGAATTTTTTAAACAAAATTTAAACAGAATTTCGGAATTATTTCGCCATTCTAATTATGGAATACAAACGAGAGTCGGAGTCAAATGCCTGTTCCATCTGAACATCTTGTTGAACTAATTATCCCATTCGACCACATCAGCGTGAACACAACCTATCAAACAATTTCAGAAGCAGTAAATTTCACACATCCCAAATTCTTAAGAAATTCAACTTTGAACAAATAATTTGAATCCATTATTTCTTTGGTTCCTATTGTTGTGTTCGTAATGTCTATGTGGGGTTCTTTCATTGTGTACAGCTTTGCGTCTAGTTACGGTGTTCCAATTATCTTGTTTATTTACCGTCGTATATGCTGCCACTGTTTCCTCACTTTCCATTTTACGTAGTTCGTACATATTGGTAACTACGCTTTTTATACCTTTGGTTTCAGTTGTTCCTTTCAGTTTTAATTCTTTTTTGATTTCATAACTGTCAACCATATTTAAACAGGCAAGGTTGAGTAGTTCTTTTTTAGACAGTTTTTCTTTGGTTAGTATATTCACAAGTTTTTCTGCTTTTTTTGTATGTTTCTTCTGGGTTGGAGGATCCCCATTGTAAGTTTACCAACTCCTTCATTATATCCAGAATGGATTTTTCTTTAGTAAATGCAGTCTTCAATTTTTCTTTGTAATTTTTACAGTCCATCTCTGAATATTTTTTATTGCCGATGGTGTCATAAACACAGTCACCATCACTATTTTCCTCTCTTCTGCTATACCCATAATGTCGGAATAGCGTTCGAAATTATCAATGAAATCTTCCAAATCAGATTCTGATGCATTGAATTTTTCACATCGCATAATGTTCGTTGTCACATGAGCCGTGGTCGCCATATTACCAACATCACAATTTGAATGCAAACATTTATTTACAACACAAACAGATTCTTCACAACAATTTTCAGAGGTCATCTTTCTTTGATTGATATTGTTTTTGATTAAATATTCATATATGAAAAAATCAATGAATGGGAAATTTTAATATTACATTTTAATTTCTCATAATTTTATTGGATAAAAAGATATTATGTAATTTTTTAAATAAACATTAATTTTTAAAATATATTAAATTTAATAAGTTAAAATCGTTTACTGAAAATATTAATAAAATTCATAATTATCAAACTTTAATTAATTAGTACTTAAAATTAATATCATTAAATTAAATTCATTAAATTCAAATAATCAATCAATAAACATCTCAATCCCATCTGAGTAGGAGAGTCGCAACTCTAAACAGTATACAAACAACAAACTTACAACATTCCAAATTATCCCTCACAATGACAAAATAAAAAGAAAATACGAAAAGATATTTTCAATACAAAGGTAACAGAACTTATTATTTTATAAAAACAAAATAATTTTGATTCGTGTTTGAAAATAAAAAAAATAAAAAAGAGTAACAGATATAAAATATATAAAATATTTCATATGTATTAGATTTAATTTATTAATAAAAATTTAAATGAATAATAAAATAATAATAATAATTATTATTATTATATTATTTTTATTTATAAATAGAAAAAATATGATAATTAAAATTTAATTTAAAAAACAAAGGTAACAAAGTAACTTATTATTTTATAAAAACAAATAATTTTGAATAGTGTTTGAAAATAAAAAAAATAATCATAAAATTTATTATATTAAATATTAATTTCATGATCATCATTATAATTCTTATTTTCCATCGGTTATAAATCTTCTCTAAGAGGTCTGTAGTATTAAATGGGATATGGAACCTTAAGAGACGGTACGATTTCGAGTCAGTAGTTATTTGCTGTCCAGTAGATTTTCAAGCTGTGGCATACGGAAAAATATATTTATAAAATTTTATTGTTTTGTTTCATTAAGGACAATATTAAAATTCAGTATTAAATTGATTTGTATACAATATATTTTTCTTAATATTGTCCCGTTTTTTTAAGAGATTCAAAGTTGAAAAAAAAATAAAATAAGAGCTGACAAATATTACAGAAGACGTTAAAGTCCTTTCTACGAATAAATGATCCCTATAAATTATGAATATTCATTCATATCACCGACCTTGTTAAAGGTAAAGCTTAGG
>MQRK01185103.1:289-17150 GCA_001938485.1 Girardia tigrina | reverse complement strand
ATTCTGCCCCACTGTGGGCATTCTACCCCACTTTACACTATATTATATTAAAACATGAATACATTGCACTTTGTACAATAGTGAAATTATTGATTTAATGGCAGTCTAGGCAGTCTAGGCTGCTTAGGCTTAGTACAGTATTGATGAGCACAAGTGCAGTATTGATTAGCACATGTGTAGAATTGATTTTTTACACTTTTTTTTGTGCAATTATGTAAATAGAGATATGATTAAAAACATAAAGAAAAAACATAAAGAAATGATAGGAGAAGAATACTTTTCAGGCGAAATTTTACCTCTTGCAACTGTGATTCCATTAATAATTGATGCCGTCAGCTGTGTCAGCGGAATAGTGAGCGCAGTTGACTCAACGGTAAGTAGTGCAAGAGAAGCACAGAAAAAAAAACTGAAACAGAGAAAATCGAACTAGAAAAAGAAAGAATAAGAAAAGAAATGAAAAATTAAAAAGGAAAAGGTCTCCATTTAGATTCATATGAAAAAGGAAAAGGATTACATTTGGATCCATATGAAAATATTGGACAAAGATTATATCTAGATGAATTTTTGGGAAAAGGAATTTCCAAATTTTTCAGAGAACAAATCCATCAATCAGATATGGATAAAAAAATATTGTTAGATAGGAATAAAAAATTAAATTCAAAATTGAAATGTAATTATTCTGGAAAAGGATAATATTTAGAACCTTTGGACCCTAATATACCAAAACGTATTTAGTAAATAACCCGCATAAGATAAGGTTTTTTACAATTAAAAATTGAAAAAAAAGAAATGGCGCTGAATATACATCAAGAATATTTTATTTATTTAGAAACGAATTAAAAAAAACTTTTAGCAGCTCAAAACGAGTATAATAAACAAGAATTAGAGTTCCGAACAGGTACTTCTGATTGAATGAAAGTACTGAAAAAATGTTAAAACCATTGATTTCATCAATTCAAACTCCAGTTAATAAAAAATTGAAACATTAAGAACCAATCTGATCAAAAATGAAAACGATATCAATAAATTTCTCGAGGTGGATATCAAAAATTATGATAATAAGAAATCGGAAAGTTTCTATAGAGTTTGAAGAACAATATGATTCATTAATCCAAGAACTCGATCTCTTTTCTCTGGATAAGGAATTTATTCTCGAACACCAATCAAAAACCAAAAAAAATGAAGACCAAACTCGAAACCGAATTCAAATCACATCACTCAATCCCATATGTGAAACTATTTGAAAATACAGATTATTATGATAACTTTGGACGATCCAATTCTGCTTCATTTCACAAATTCGGAATATACACTTCTCCTCTAGATGAGGCTTATCGCGGAAATCAATATTTAACATTAAATCATTTAATATACGTTCTAATAAATGATAAAGGGGAATTAAATTTTGTAAACCAGAATATTTCACTCATATTTCCTATTGATGATGTTTTTAACAATTTATTTATTGGAAATTACGATTTTATTTCAGAAAAAAATATTCGATTGAAAAGATATTAATTAGATATAATAAATATTTTAATTTATTAAAAATTATCGGAATACAAAATATTAAAGATAGATCCTACATAAAACATTGTTTGGATATTATTGAAAAAAGAAGAGAATGGTACGAAAAAGATCGCGATCGAAAGATTGAGAAAGAAAGCGTAAACAAATATCATTCAAAGACTTTAATATTCAAACAGATCCACTTCCAAAAGATATTGATTCAGGTAACATAGATGAAGAACTAAGAAAAACTGAAGCAGAAATAAAAAGTCAAAATGATGAAGAAAGAAGAGAAAAGAGAAAAAGTAAGTATAAAAAAGATAAATAAGTTCAATCAGATACTGAAAATGATGGTTCTGGCTTATTATCTATCAATAAAGCGATAAAGAATGCGATGACGGATCCAATCACACTGTTTGCTTATTTATACAAGTACATTGCTGCGAAGAAGGCTGGACATGATGAATTGGGTGATAATATTCAAAATATTATAAAAAAATTGAGATTTAAAAAATTGATAACGAAAGAAAAATCGGAAGAGATTTTGAAAAAAAGTTCTAGATCCAAAAAAATGAGTGAAACAAACGGATTTTCAACAACTTTTACTATTTCCGCCAAATAGTCTGAAATCAAAGTCAATTTACCTGTTCAACTAAATATTGTGTGAGGTAATTAATGAAGTTGTTTTAATAATATTGAAAAGTGTGTTATTTTTAAAATATAGTTATTATTGATCGAATCTGTTCTTATTAATTATTTAGAATATAACATGGCGTAAAGAACAGGATTTCTCGAAGATTTTTTTCTACGAGATATGGAAACTCGATTGAGAGTATTTTCCAGAAACGATCCGGACATTGTCGATCATATCAAATCGGTTGAAGAATTCGTGGATCTCTTTCGGGAAATGAAAATTTCTGAGGATAGAATAATTGCAATTTTTTACCAATATTTTGATCCAGAATTGATTATTGAAGCACGAGCGTCGGCCGAATTTGAGGGAGAAAAAGAATCTATCGAAAGTTTATCGATAATTCTAAAGAAATTATTTGAAAAGAAAACATAAATGTGGAGATTATCGCTCAACTTTTCACAATCAAACAAGGTAATTCTGATGATATTAATTCTTTTTCGAAGCGAATGCGAATTGCAGCAGTTGAATTGCAGCAGGTTTGCGTGATATCAAAGAGCACATGGCTATCCAAGCATTTATTAAAGGCTTGCAGAGCAAACATCTGGCAAATGCTTTGAAGTGTGTCAAACCAAATCCACTTCATGATGCTGTGGAATTAATAAAAAATATCATGATGGCCGGTAAGGATGAAAGAGTTGCAGTTTATGATAATGAGTTATATAAACTCACGAAAAACTATGAAAGTGAAATAACTCAATTACGGAAAATGATACAGCAGCTAAAAACCGAGATCGAGATATTTCAGATGGAAAGGAAAAAATTACCACATCAAACCAAAGGAATCCAACAAAAATGTTTTAATTGTCAAGAAGTTGGACATTTTGCAAGAGAATGTCAGAAGAGGCGCTGTTTTACTTGCAATGGAAACCATTTGAATAGATTTTGCCCAAAGAAAAATCTAAGACATTTTGAGGAATTTGAAGTAGACGCCGGGGGGGGGGGTAAATGAATCCGAAATAGAGACAGTCAACGATCCGAATGAATTAGGTGACGAGATTAACGAACTAAATATGGTAGATAAAATTAAGAACTGTCCTTCATATAATAAAATCAAAGGATGAAACAAAGAGAAGACAAAAAATTATTGAATAATCATGTGGAGTTTATTAACGGTCACGGTTGTAAACCGAAATATGCAGTGAACAAGTACGAACCAACCTTAATTTCTATCTCAAAAAAATGAAAAGCACGCAACAAGCCGATCGTTAATTGCGAGATACTGGAAAAGAAGGTAAATGTTTTATTTGATACTGGAGCCGATTTGAATGTAATTAGTGAAGAATACTGGGAAAAAATAAAGAATGGTAACCCTAATTTGGAAATTTATCCTAGTCTATGATTAAGTGCGCAAATGGAAACATTGAAAAAGTCATTGGTAAAATAAAATTGGAAGTGACTATAGGTCCAACAAAAACAAAACACGTATTTAGTGTAATGAGAGGTATATTTCCACATATGTTATCGGCATTAGAAGTATGAAACACTACAACATTTGTGTAAATCCGAATGCGATTTTCATAAATAATATTGAGGTACCATTTATTTCTATGATCATGACACCATCGGCTTTAAACTAACGTTATCCGCGTTAGTGAGCCGAAATGTGGATTACTGTAGAGAAAAGGCTCGAGGACGTTTTTCGAACTTTGATGTCATACTAGCGAATAATGTTTGCTTAGAAGGAGAGGGTGAATATATGGAGCAAGGAATGGCGGGGGATGACAAAAACGTGCCTCAAAACAAGGTAAATGCTTCATTTTTATTTGTCGGAGAAAAACAGAATTTATCGAAACGAGAACTTTTGATCGGTGATGATCTGGTAGAAGTCGTAGATGGAATATTGTGGATAAGAATATTAATGGAAGAAGGGGGTAAAGAAAATACACACTGGGATGCGAATGGGTCACATATAAAAGTTAACGGAGATCGAAGCTTTTTACAAAATGAATATGATACAAAATGTTCAAGACGAAATGCAGGGAAGAGACATCGTAAAATCAATAATGGAAAAAACACTATGCACGGAGAATGAAGAATTAATAGGATCTTTGGAAAAAATTTTGAAAAAACGAGTTAACGTATTCAGTATGAATAAATTTGATTTAGGTATAACTAACGTCATCGAAAATACAATCGATACCGGTGATTGCAGACAGATTACATTTAAACCAAGGCGGATACCACAAGGTTTAGAAGATAATGTAAATCAGATGATTGATGAAATGTTAAAAGCAGGAGTTATTAGACCCAGTGAATCGCCATGGAACTTTCCAATCGTGGTGGTACAGTAGCCTTCTTCCATAATGATAAAACAAAACTATACTTTGATCCTTTCGGTATAGAGCCATTGGACAATTTTCAGAAATGCGTATATAATACAGTTCAAGTTCAACCTTTTAGAACTCAATTATGCGATCAATTATTTTTATATTTTTTGTTTAAAATGTATAGATGTGAATGTGATAAAAAGTATGTCAAATTTGATGATATCATTGAAGAAATGTTAGATACTTTATGGACAGAAACTTGATTATAAAAATAAATAGAATTTTAGTAAAAAATGGTACTATATATTATCCCATAAACAAACATAGAAACATTTTACAAACTGGAAAAAATCAAGGAAACAATCGAAATGAATAATCGCAAAATACTTATTGAGGCAGACAATCGATACGTGAATGAAGACGGAAACGATAGAGTTAAATACCTAAATGTTAGTGAAAAAATAACATTACAACATATTGACATTTTGAAAGAAATTGAAAAATCAAAAAATCATAATTCACAAATAGAGTTAATCAATAAAGACATTGCTGATTTGGATAAAAATATTAGGAATATAGAAACTAAAATTGATAAATTGATTAGTGATATTGAAAACAAGATAACATAAAAAAATATTGATTCACAAAAGGATATTGAAACTAAATTATAAAATAGGATAGATCATTTAAATAGAGAAGAAAAAAATAAATGATGAAATCGAAAAAATTAAGGAAGATAATAATCAATTTGCTTTATTTAAATCTATCATAGATAAAGATATTAAGGAAATCAAAAATATTAAGGAAGATATAAATAAAAAAATGTTACACAAATTAAAGCAGTTAATAACAGAATTGATGAACTTAAATTTTAAAGATTTTTTAAAAGTAAACAGAAACAAGCACAAATACAGAAAATGATAACGTTAGTAATGGTAATAAAGATGACACTGGATATAATAGTGAAAATACAGTTAGTTATTTTTTATTTTTATAAAATTTGTTAGTCTATTTCTTCAGTGATATCATTTAATTTTTAATTAATGTAAAATAGCTATGCTTCGGTATAGCTTTCTGGCACGCGATATTAGTAAAAATTCTTCGATTGATGGTGATATAATTAATTTTGATGATGATCCTTTATATTGTGAATATTGTGATAAACATTTTAAAAATATTTCCGCTATCATTTCGCATAAAAAAAGTGTTGCTCATATCAGAAATTTTAATACAAGAAATATTACTGAAGGGGAGCAATAGAAAATACTGATGTTGAAATTGTTGAAAATGATGAGTGTTCCTATTTCATAAATAGATTCAATTCTCCTAAATTCTGTATTAATCAGAATGATGTTGAATATTTGTTCAATATTTTGAAACTTAAAAATAAAAAAAACGCCATATAAACTTGAATTATCCGTATCAATAACTTATGAGAGGAAAACGAAAATAAATGAGGAAACATCAACTTATCAAGAATATGATCCTGCAATCAAAAATTCACATGAAGAAATAATCAAGACTAAATAAGATTTGATTAGTTTTCCATTTGATGCTTATATCAAAATAAATGAGAAAATTACGAATCATGAGGGAGGACCTTCGGATTTGTCAGTCAAAAAATTAATTATCTTATTCTCAAAAAATATTCATATACAAACGCTATTTCAGGAATTTATATAAATTTACCTGAAAGACTTAAGAGAGCCAAATCGGTTGTTAATATTAAGCATGGAGATTACAAATGTTTTCTTGGGTGTTTTGTCGCATATGAAAAAAGAGAAAAAATAAAATATTACAAATAAGGGTGAAATTTATCATTATTTAAGGTTTTATAATCATAATACAAAAATATTACGATGAATTATTTAAAGATATCAATTTCCCTTCCACGGTTAAAGATTTGCAAAAGTTTAATAAAAGAGTCCAGATGAAAATAAGGTAAATCTTTTTAGTTCGGATGAAAAGGGGAATTTGGAATGTCTTTTGCTTTCTCATCGGAATACGAAGGGATTCAAATTTAATTCAGTATTCAAAAAAGATGAAAGTAAAACATGAAAATATATTAAAGAAAAAAATGGTTTCAAATCTCGTTAATTGTAAAAATATCGCAAGATATTTAAATCCAGATATAAATCATAAGAAAGATTTATGTTTGAATTGTTTATGTTTTTTCTCGACAAAAGATGGATATACAAATCATGTTAATGACTGTATAAAACATAAACTAGTAGGAGCTCGATTCCCTTATAAAGAATATTTTTCCTTTACTAACTGGTATTTCAAAATTATAATTCCTTTTACGATCTATAGCGATTTTGAGTGTTATAATTTAGAGAAACAGGATCATGAAGATGAATATTGGGTATTAAGAACACCAATTTGATTTTTTATATTTTTATCCAAACAACAATTTTGATTGTCCTCAAGACAATCTTTGTCAAAACTTTCGTACATTTGCATTCAAAGCGAAAATTGATTAATGGTTTAATTCTCATTACTTGTTCAGAAAATGGGGAAATAAATATTTAAATAAAATATTCACTCAAAACTTATTGGATAATAATTAAAATGATAATTAATTATTTATAAAATATTAATTTGATTTATTTATTAAATATTATAAAACTTAATTAACTTATTTAAAATTTTAAAATTATATGAAATTAAAAATAAATTTAAACATTGCATATTTTTAGATAATAAGAATTAAAATATTAAACATCCATCTGGGTGGAGAGACACATTTCCAAATCAACATACACATTCAAACACAAAACATCAAACATTCAAATATTCCTCACACGGGGAAAGGACTGAAAATGATTTTATTGAATTTATTGAAGTTGAGAATAATGATTCGGATAAAACCAAATATATTCTAAAACAAAAACTATTTGAAAATGGTGTTTATTTTCATTCTAAATTGTCTGAAATAGAAGAGATTATTATAAAGAATTTATGGGAGAAAATGTAGTTGAACAATTCATTGATTATTTATTAGATATAAATGAAAAATATTGCAAAATATTAAAAACAGAAGTACCTATAATCATGACTCCTGAAGATAATATTAATTTTAAAAATTCGATCAAGTGTCATTATTGTAATAAAAAATTTAAACATAATCATGTTAAAGTAATAGATCATGATCATTTGACGGGAAAATATCGTGGGGCTGCAGATACTAATTGTAACTTAATGGCAAAGAGAATCGATTTCATTCCAGCTTTCTTCTTCAATAATGCTAGATATGATATTCATTTATTCATTAAAGAACTCTTCATCAAATGTAATGAGAAAAACATTAAAACTTCCGTTCTTCGCAAAACTTCAGAAGATTATATCTCTTTCCAAGTTGGATGTCTGAAATTTTTAGACGCCAAAATTTTCTGGGAGGCAATCTTCAAGAATGTGCTGAAAAATTGAAAGAGGAAGAATGTCAATTTCTGAAAGAAAACAATCTTCTCTTTTTTGATGAAATAAAAAACCAATTGATTCCAAAAAAGGTATTTTTCCATATAATTATCTCAAGGAAAAACAATATTCAGATATTGATATAATATTCGACGAGGGACAAATACCTCCTCATGAAAAATTCTTTAGTATTATTAAAAATAAAAATATTTCTTTAGAAGAATATAATACTGCTAAACAAAACTGGGATGATCTTGGATGTTCTAATATACACGATTATGTTTCACAATATATGAAGACTGATATAATATTGTTAGCTGATATTTTTGAAAATCTTAGGAAAAAATGTTTGGAATACTACGAAATTGATCCATGTTATTGCTATTCTGCTCCGCGATTAACTTGGAATGCCGGAATGAAATTTACAAAACAAAGACTAAAATATTTTTCTGAAAATACATATGATATGTTACGTTTCTTTGAGGAGGAACGAGAGGAGGATTTTCGGGGGTAATTGGAAATAGATTCGTTAAAGCATATAATAAATGTGTAGATAAAGACTTTGAAGAATATATTTCAGGTTCTATCGAATATTTTAAACTGTTTTATTGTGATTATAATAAATGTGGAGATAAAGAAAATTTTGATTATAATAAATATATATCATATAATTTCGAATACAATATCATAATTGATGAATTTAAGATGACAAAAGATAAATCTAATTTTTATTTTTAAAAGTTTTTTAGGGAGAATTTTATATTATATTTAGATGCAAACTCTTTATATGCAACTGCAATGTCTAAATCATTACCAACAGGAAAATTGAATTGGTGCAGAGAATTAAATTATAGAAGATCTAAAGAAAAGTCAGCATATGGATATGTTTATGAAGTTGATCTTGAGTATCCTGATGAAATAAAGAAAAAAAAATCATTTTATTATCCTTTTTGTCCCGAAAGAATAATTCCAGATACTCCATGAGGAGTTATCAGAATAAGAAAACATCGTTTCTTCTTCGAGAAAGACAAAGACTGAGAAACTTGTTTTAAGTTTACATTATAAACATAAATATATTGTTGAAGATAGAACTCTAGATTTTTATCTTGATCAGGGAAAAAATCGAAAATTGATTTATATAAAATCTCCTTGGCTTAAATCATACATTGAATTTAATATCGAAAAAAGAAATGAAGCCAAAGAAAAAGGAGACAAATTTGGAGATTGGTTCTTTAAACTTTTAAATAATTCGTTCTATTGTAAAACTCTTGAAAATGTAAAGAATCACTCTTTAAAGAGTGCTGATTCAAAAGTTCTCCCTCTATCAACGTGTATCTCCTTTGGTGGTCCGAATTTCCAAATCCATTCCGTGTAGTTTTCTCATCTTGGTGTGCCACTGCGGTCAAGCTGATGTACCTACTAAATTGATCGATTATTGCTAAAATGTATTGGTATCCATTCATAGTCCTTCTGAATGGTCCGCAAAAGTCCATGTAAATTTTTTGAAATGGTTCGTCGGCAGATTATTTAATGTGTTTCTCTTTCGTTTTTGCTGTCAGCGTCTTTCTTTTCTGGCAGTTTGCGCAACTTTATACGATGTTCTTTATTTGTTGTCTCATTTCATAGATATCGAAATCATCTTTTATGTAATTGTAAACTTTCTTACTTCCTGCGTGGCATAACATTTTATGTATATCTTCTATAAAGTCTGTTCTCTTCTTCCGAGGGATCCAATATTTGTTATCTCTTGTCATCACGATATTGTTTTTTAGAAGCCATTCTTTTGCCTTTACCATTCTAATATTTTATTTAATCTGTTCTATTTCTTTATCATTCGTCTGCCAAATGAACTCTTCTGAATCTTCAGTTAATGCAAGAATTCTAGTTTTAACTTTTCCTTTTTTAGCGTCATCGTGCATTGTCTGACATTGTACACATAGTTCACATGTATTTCTCGACATTGCATCTGCATTAGTGGGTTTTTCACCCTTGCAGTATTCCATCCTCATGTCTAGTCCACTAAGGAAGTTTATCCAAGTTTGGAATTGTGGAATATATTGGGTTCTTCGTTGTCATCATGAATTTGATGGCCTTATGGTCCGTTCTTTGTAGAAACTTCTTTCCGTATAAGAAATGTTTGAAGTGTTTGGTAAAGTAATAGATTGCCAATAATTCCTTTCTTGTAATATAGTATCACAGTTCGTGTTTGTTCATCTTGTGGGATCCATATGCAATTACTCTTTGCATTCCGTATGCATCCTTCTGTGCCAGTACTGCCTCGATTGTATCAAAACTGGCGTCTGTATGCAGTATAAACTCCTTTTCGAAATCTGGATATGCTAGGATCGGTGTTTTTTTTTCATTTTATCTTTTTATGTCTGAAATACTTCGTCACATTCCTTTGTCCATGCCAATTTTTATCTTTATTTTTTCCACAAAGCCCTTCCAGTATTTTTGAATATTTTGCATAATCCTTCAAAAATTTTCTATTACAGTTCGTTAACCCCCAAAAACTTCTTAAATGTTTAATGCATGAAGGATTTTGAAATTTTTCGATTGCTTCAATTTTCGTTTTATCCGTCTCTATGCCATCTTTGCTCACGATATATCCTAAATATTTTGTCTTTTCTACCATGAATTGACACTTTTCAGGGTTTATCCGAAGGCCCGATTCTTTAATCTTTTGAAATATGTGTTGTTTGACTAGTCTGAAATGTTCTTCTTTATCTTTTGCGAAGATTAGAATATCATCCAAGTATAGAACTGCTTCTTTCCAGTATAATTCTCCTAACACTCTTGTCATTAGTTCTTGAAATGTCGCTGGGGCAGTTGCAATTCCGATTGGCATTCTTTAAAAACAATATTGGGCGTTCTTTGTCAAAAATGCTGTTTTTATTTTTGAATCGTTCTCCAATTCAACTTGATGATGTGCACTTCCCAAGTCAATCATGCTAACGTAATTCGCTCCATTTAATGTATTTAGCATTTCTTCTAAATTTGACATTGGAAATGCTGGTCTGATTGTGACTTTATTTAATTGTCGAAAATCAATACATACTCGAATATCCTGTTTGTCTTTTTTCCATATGCATACTAGCGGAAAATTCCACGGCGAACTGCATTTTTCAATGATATCATTTTCCTCATAATTCTTTATAATATCATCTAGTTTTTCCTCAAAGTGCCTTGGCTGTCGGTACGGTTTTACTAGTATTGGTTCTCCTTGCGTTTCAATTTTATACTTAGTTAGTGTGGTCTTCCCGATATTCCATTTGTCCGCCATAAATATCGTTTTATAATCTATTAATTTCATTAATGGTTAATCTATCTTATCTGTGTATATTTCCCTTATTCTTTTAAGTTTGTCCCCATCAGTTAAAGTATCGCGTATTACCATCACTCCTTCGTTGTATCCTGTTTCTTTCTTTAGTTTTATGTTGAATTTATTTAAAAAATCTATTCCTGCAATCATTTCGGGTTCTAAATCTTTTACTACAAGAAAGTCCACTGTTTTCTGTATTCTTTCAATCTTAATCTTTAGTTGTACTATTCCGTAATTTACTAGTTCCGAATCATTAGCACAATGTATACGTCTTTTTGTCTCCTTTATTTTGATATTATCCATATTTTTGAGTATGTCTATTTTAATTACATTGACTTGTGCTCCCGTATCCAATAGGCATCGTACTTTTTTATTCTTTATTTGAAATTCTATACTAGGTCTCCCTTTCAGTTCTTCGTATTCTATTTTAAACTTTGATATTTTCATTATCTCTGTGCTTCTTTCTTCATCTTTTTCTGTGATCAAACAGTCACATTTCTCATTTTGTATTTCGTTTTCACCATCTAATATATACAATTCCTGAGGAATATTTTCAACAACATCCCATACACAACATACGTCATCATACAAACATTCATTCATATAGTCAAACATACACATACATTCGTTTCTTACAGAAGTGCACTGATCACTTCTCCCTGTGACTGCACACAGAGTTTATAATAAGTAGTTTATTTATAAATAAAAATCAATATTTAATATTTTATATTTTTCTTAACATTTTTAATTTTTTAAAATATTTAAAAACACATTAAAAAATATTTTATTTTTAAAAACGTTTTTGATTTTTTAATAGTTGTTTTATTATGTAATTTTTAATTTTAAAATATTGAATAAGCATAATAACATTAAAATATTTTAACCCTTTAAATTAAAAAAAATAATAAATTATTCTGGCGAGATAAAAAATTAAATTAACCCCTAATATTTATTATGTTGTTTTAGGATTGTTTCTCCCACCCAGATGGAAGATTGATATTTTAACGTCGGGTTGCTTAATCAATTATTGAAATTTAAATAATCATTTTAAAATTAAACTAATATTTCATAAATAATATTTTAATAATAATTTCTTAAAATAAATAAAAAATATTTTAAATTTCAATTATAAATAATTTTTGTAATATTTAAATTATAATTTAAAGTATAGATTATTTGGTAATAATTAAATTGTAATTTAAATTTGTTTGAATAATACGAAACGATCCCGGAAGTAATATATATTTGTGCGTATAGCATAAACCCAAGAAAAACGCTGTTTTTCGCACCTTTTTCGAAGTTATATAAAATTCAATATTTTTTATCGATAAATAGCAATTTTATCAATAAAATCGTAATAAATCAATATTTTTATTGATAAAACAGCTATTTTTTCGAGAAATAGCTATTAATTTAATATTTTATCGATAAAACACATAATATTTTTCAAAATCGCAATAAAATATTCAAATGTCATATTATTTATATCAAAAATGAGAGCTCGAAGAAAAAAAAAGTGGATACCAAAAAGCCATACCGTAGTATGGCTATGTTTATTTTTAACAAATCTCCCCAATTTTCATAAAAAATTTTTACACACCATTTTTTAAAAAATCATTTTAATTTATAATAAAAATGAGTAAAAAAAATTCGCTTGATTATGATAATATAAAAAAACTTGAGGATTTGGATTTAAATCTCATTAAAGAAGATGTACGAGCTAATGCATTTTTTCTGAGATATCAAAGATATTATAAATGGATGGAGGATTATGAGAAAAATATGAATACTGGACTTAAACATAAAGATATCTGTAAAAAAATTGGTTCTACACCATATAAATTTTCAAGAGCTTTACAAGAATTGAATATTCCATCTTTGAATAGATATGATAATCGTCTTAAAACGAAAAATAAAAAGAAAATTCAAGAGATAGTGGAATCGGAATCGAAACCGAAATCAAAATCAAAACCTAAATCGAAAAAAGAAGTTGAAATTGGAAAAGGAAAACTCGATGTTGTTGAATCCGAACATGAATCTGAACAGGAATCCGAATATGAATCCGAATCCTTAAGAACTTTAAAACAGAATAAATCACCGAGAGTAGATAAGTTTAAAGAAGAACTTCTTGCTATTGGTTTAAGTGGAAAAGATTAAATATTATTTTATTTAAATAAAAAATGGATCTTGAAATTTATAATAAAGAGTTGAGTAAGAAAAAGGATTTTAGAGATGCTCATTCGAGAGCATTAAAGAAGTTTAATCAAATGAATATAACTACAAAAGCGGCTAAAGGAGAAAAGATTGTCTCTGAAAATATTAAATTGAATTATATGGTAAACGGAATGAATCTGATGCTCGAGGATCAGTTAATGGAACGTTGCGATGATTTAGATGAAATCGTTGCTTTAAAACAGGAAAATGAAGACTTAGCAGTAATGTTAGATAAAACTATTTCCGAAATCGGAAAGTATGATGAAAAAATAGCTAAAGAATATGATGAAGAAGTAAAATCGATAAAGGAAAATAATCATAAAAAAGTCTCTTCCAATAAAAATGTGCGTTATACTTCATTATTGAGAGAATGTTACCAATCTTTAATAATTGATAACGAGATTTGTAGTGAAATTGCCATCAGTGATAAAATCCAATCCAAATCAGTTAAATCCAGTTCAAAATGAATCAGAAAAAAACGCGGTAGTTTTTCTCTATCCATTTGTAATAAATCCCCATCTAAACGATAGCGATATACTAATTTTAATATTCAAATGGATAATTTTATCCTCGAGAAATTAAAATTATTTTTTTCATACAAAATCATCAATATTATTATCTTTACATTTTTCCTTTATTTCATTGGTTTCATTTTCAAGATCAATAATCTTATTTTTTAACATTTCTCTATCTTTCTTTTTATCTTTAATTAATTTCCAGTTAGGGTATTTTTTTCATTCTTATAAATAAAACCATTTATACTTATTATAGCATTTTTATATACTTCTATCATAATTTCTTTATCCTTTATAATCTTTTCTTTTGTTATTCGTATACCTATTTTATCAATATCGTATTGATTTTCATATTTAAAATTATTTTTATTCATTTTCTTTAAAAATATAATAGAATTTATAAATTCTCAAATCCAAAATCCAAATCCCAAATCCAAATCCAAACCCAAAATCCAAATCCAAATCCCAAATCCCAAATCCAAATCCAAAATCCAAATCCCAAATCCCAAATCCAAATCCAATTAAATCTTATTTTCTTTTTGTCTTGTTTTTAAATTAGTTTGTCCTTTTGCTCTTCCTTTATAATTTCCATTTCTTTTTGAAGATGTTATAGATTCGGTAATTTCATTAACAGAAGAAGATTTATCATCATTTATTTCCCAAGAAGAAATTTTTTCTTCTAAATTATGTTCTTTAAGATCTTTTAAAATTGTTTTTTCATCTTCAATTTTATCTTTTTGTAATAATCTCGCATTAAGATTATAATTTTCTTCTTTTAAAAGTTTTATAGTATTTTCTAATTTCCTATTCTTTTCCTCTAATTTCAATATTTTTTCATCAGAAAAATCAGATGATTCGTTTTTAAAAATTTTTTTTTTACAAATTTTTTTTCGACTCATTCATTTTCTTTAAAAATAATTTGAAAAATTTTTTCACCAAAATTCGAAAAAATTAAAAAATGCCTAAAGAAAAACTGAATATTTTATCGATGTACGAGTCAAAGTTTAAAAACAAACTGTTCCCAAAGAACTTTCGATTGCTAATCGTAGGTGAATCGGGATGTGGTAAAAATGTTTTACTGGCAAAAATGTTGTTGGAAGATAATTTTTTGGATTTTAACAATCTAATATTCTACTCCACAACAATAGATCAACCGGAATTGAAAGTGATTGCAAGTGGATTCCGTTTTGAAGACGGATCATCTCTCACCAAATCCGGAATTCGCGATGTATTTGATAAACAGAAAATGTTATTGGATATGATCAAACGCGAACTTGGTAACCAATCCGATAGCGATTACGTACCACCACCGGAATACCTTGTATACGCATGCAAGCGATATGCGAATAATAATAATTTGAAACATCATTTAATCCGCGATCCAGAGAAATCCATCACTGTTCTATTTTCCTCGGATCCCAATCAAATCATCGCTTGCGACTCATTACCGAAAGATGCAAAAAATCTCATTATTTTCGATGACGTGGTGAATCTGTCAGATCAGAAGATAATGAAATCGTATTTTACTAGAGGACGTCATAATAACTGTAATACCATTTACATTTCCCAAACTTTCTACGGATTGGATAAGCATTCAATCAGGAATAATTCTAATGGATTTATTTTCTTCGAATTGGGAAAACGGGATAAATTTTATATCTTTTCAGATCTCTTACCCAATAGCGATAACAATAATGAATATCAGCGGGAAATAATTCATCACTGGCAGCGTAAAAAATATAATTATATTTATTTTGATCGGACTGATAAAAAAATTTATAAAAATATATTTACAGAAGAAGAAATATCAATCGATAATCCGAACACTGATGTAGAAGTAGAAGAAAGTGAATAAAATGATTTCATAAAAATAAAAAAATAATTAATAGCATTTACAAATATTGAAATAGTTAATGGCATATCAAGGAATACACATTAAAAATATTATATTCTTTTCCTAACCATCTTCCTTCACTATCATGTCTATAGAAATAGCTTGATAGTATTGGAAATTTTTATTTGATTTTAAAAGAATAAATTACTTCCAAAAATGATGATTATTAAAAAAGGAGGCGACGTTCAACAATCTATGGGAAATTTTGCAAAATATATTCCTGGATTTATGAAAACAAAATACGGAGAATTGCATTTACCAGGTAAAAATTATTGTGGTACTCTAACAAGATTGGATATCCGATTAGATGAAAATGATCAACCAATTGGTGAAGATAATAAACCAGTTGATGGATTGGATCAGGCATGCTACAAACATGATATTGCTTACAGATCTGAAGATCTACGAGATCGTCATTTAGCTGACGTCAACCTGATTCATGATATTAATCAACTCCAAGATCTGTCTTTGCGACAAAAATTTGAACGGTTTCTTATTAAAACCATAATGAAAGGAAAAATTGCATTTGATGGTACCATTGATGATAAAAATAATAAACAATTAGCCAAAGATCGAGAGAATCGAGATTTAGTTAATTCTTCCTCTTCGAGAAAGCAATTAACTAAATAATTACATAAAGGTCATATAAAAAATAAAGACTTTCTCCGCATAAATGTTAAATCATTAGTAGGGAGAAAATGGGCATTCGGCCTACACCCCCCCCCCTAACCGTTACCATGGCAACGGTATAGGTTATCGTGGTTACCATGGCAACGGTCGCGATCACCTTAGCAACGGTCGCGGTTTCCATGGCAACGGTTCCGGTTCACTTGACAACACTTCTGATTGGTTCCCGGTACCCTAAACGGTCGCGGTTACCATGGCAAAGGTCGCGATCACCCTAGCAACAGTCGCGGTTACCATGGCAACGGTTTTTTTTTATTTTTATTTTTTTGGGTGACGGTAACCAAGGTCATGGTTACCATAGTGACGGTAACCAAGGGACGTTTCTCATTAGCAGCGGATACA
>MQRK01185091.1:3933-14863 GCA_001938485.1 Girardia tigrina | reverse complement strand
ATATATATATATATATATATATATTGTTGCTATTAAAAAAACTAATTATATGAGAAGTTAGTTGATTTTGCTGATTGATATTTAAATAATTTAAAACTTGAAATATATTTTAAAAATATTAAATCAAGGTTGAAAATTGAAATATTTATTATATTATAGAAATTTTTTGCATGTTACACATTCAAAATTCTTATATTCAATATTTTAAATGTGTAACTATTTTAAATTAAGTTTATGGTAAATTAAATACGTATAATAATTTTAAGACTTTTTAAATGCTATTTTTTTCAAATTTTTTTTCCAAAATATAAATTAAACATTATTTAAAAAATAGAAATCGATTAAATGATTCATAATCAAAGTAGAAAAGCTGAAAATTTGTTTAAAATAGAATATTATAATTTTGCTATTAATGACTTCAACTATTGATTTAACTAACATATTTAATAGAATTTGTTCAAATTTGTGACAAGATACAAAATGGTAGTGCGACAAGTAAATAATACAATCAACAGGAATAGTTAACTCCAATTTTTCCTAAAATAAAAGAAACATCAGTTAAAGTTATGAAATAAAAAATGTTTCTTTATAGTAGGGTTTATGCAATTTTCATTTTCCAAAATTCACAAGTCATATTTATCCCAAAACTTTATTAATGACAATAATATACATTTATAAGCAAATTTCCTGTTAATTCATTCATTTCGCCAAAATCCATTTATTATATTTTTTTCAATTTAATTTGTAAAATTTAACTTATAATTATAAAATTTATTTTTCAATTATAGCTATAAAATTTTATCATAAAACTATTAGATTTACCGCAAACATTTTATTTTAAAAAATTATTTCTTAAAAACATTTTAAATTTTAATCCCTTTGTAAATTATTTTAAATTTCTTATTTCAAAACATTTATTAAAATATATTATTTGTTATGACTATAAACATTTTTTGGTTTGTTTTCATTTAAAAATCATTTTAAACTTTTTAAATTTTAAGAATTTTTGTATTTATCTTTTTGTAATTTTTAAATTTAAAAAAGTTAATAAATTATTTTGGTGAAGTGGAAATTGTAACAAACTCCTTGTGAGGAATGTTTTGAATTGTGTGTTGATATTGTGCATGTTGTATGTTGATTCGGATTGTACCTCTCCTACAAAGATGGATGGTTGATATTTTCTTTGATTCCTACTAATTAAAAATAATTTAATTTAATTTTAAAGTAAAAAGATTTTAAATAATTATTGAATGTATTATTTACTTTTTAATGTAATTTAGAATTTTAATATATCAATTTAATATGTTCTTTTTTTAAAAAAATGTTTAGATTTAATTTCAATCAATTAGATTCTTTATAATTAATAATTTTTATTAACAAATTTTCATTTATTGAAAATAATTAGTTTGAACTCAGAAAAATATTGATCAAAAGAGATATCAAATAGTTAGTGCGCTTGTGGTATTAATAAATGTTGTAAACCTCATATTGATGTTGTTAATACTCCTTATTGGGTTCTTGCTCAAAAGACATTATCATGAACACAAAAATTTATTTCTATAACAATTTGAATTTTTTAAACAAATATTTTTGAGGAACTTTTATACTTTCTTTTTTACACAACCAATATAAATATAAATAAAAACATGGTTAGTATATTTTTTTACAAATTAAAATTCTATATTTCTTTAGTAAAAAAATATAGTGAATTAAAATTTTGTCACAAAGATTTTGTTGCGTTTTTTATTAATTTTTCAATTTTATGGTACATTTAAATTTACCTGTTTCTCAATTACATTTTCCAAAAAATAAAATTGCATTTTTTATTTAAGTCGATTTAATGGATTTACAATTATTTTTTAATTCCAATTTTAATTTCCAAAAAAAATAATAATTACATTTTCCAAAAAAATTATAACCACATTTTTCATTTACTTTGATTTAAAAGTTACAAAAAATAGTTTAGTTTACTTTTATTTCGCAAATAAAATATCAAACTTAAATTACTTTTTATTTTATTTCAAATAAATATTTTCATCAAATTTGAAATTAACTTTTTTACTTTATAATAAATCTTTACATTAATCTTTTAATAAACCTACCGTAAAATTTATTTTATTTCTTACTTAAATTATTTTTTTTACATTAAATTTCTGAAAATCTTATTTTAACATATTTATAACAATATTTTACGGAATGTAATTGTTTATTTCATAATTTGAATAATTCAAAAATTTTATATTTTATGAACGTTCCCAACACTCCTCATATTTCTGAAGTCACGAAATTGAATGAGAGTAACGTCTCTCATTTACAAATAAAATAAGATAACTTAAAAAATAATAACCATTTTATTATGATTTCACTGATTAATCTTTGTTATCACTTCAATTAATTAATTAATGTTAATTTAATCTCTAATTTCACAGTTAAGTAGAACAATTAAGAACTTGAAAAGGTTATAATGTCTAAAGAAATAACTAAATAATGTTTAATGAATTATTAAAATAGAAAGTTACTTGAATATTAACGTTTGCTTCTTTTCTACTAACGAACATCTGTAGGACATCTTGAAAGCCACCGTACGCAGAAATCATGATGGGCGTCAGTTTTTTGTTATTTTGTAAATTGATGTTCGCTCCATTTTCTACAAGTATTTTACAAATGTTTAACTGATTTTTTCGTATGGCAAAATGCAAAGCAGTGTCTCCGTCTTTATCAATTTCATTTACTTTGACTTTCTTTTGAAGAAGATATTTGACAATTTCCGTATGGCCTTCAGCGACAGCGACCATAAGAGGAGTTAGGCTGTTAAATGATACTTCAGACTAAATTATTAATGTGTTTTTATCTAAAATATTCTTTAACTTTTTACTTCGATATTATTCATTAATTGGTTAACCTTCTCCAAATCTCCTTCGCGTATTGCTAGAAATAACTCAAAATTTTTATCCTTTCTTACACTTCGATCAGATCCCGTGTTAGCGCCGGACATATCTTGTAGTAATTTTGCAAAAACTAAAGTGGATAAAAGAGTAGAATCTTAAATTAAATATAATTATATATTAAGTTTTAAAAGAACGTTTTCGTCTCACGAAATTCGGAATCGACACTTCTATCAATTTTTTCAACACACTCTTGATTCAACGTTAATACATTTCCCATCACTGATACTTGGAGGTCTCCATCCAAATCTAAGGAAATAATTGTACATTCCATTCCCAAGAAAGGAGACATTAGTTCATTCCATTCTCCATGATCCTTTTGAAGTTGCTTAACTCTGTTTTTATCTTTTAATATTCTAACGGTATCACCAGGCGAAAACTTTGTTTTCTGTATTGTACTCACTATATTTGTTTCCGTATTTCTACCTGATAAAATAACTAGGAAGATAAGTATAATATTCAGAATTACTTCCAATTTTGCTTAGCAGCTGAGGATTATAGGCTAGTTTAATTCCGTTAACCTTTACAACAATGTCTCCTGTTGGTAAAATATTGTCCACCTTTCCAGTTTCTCCTGCTAGAAGGGACATTACTGGTAACCAACCTCCGTGAAAAACTTGTAATCTTTGTGATAGATTAATGTCATCAGATATTTTAACAATGTCTCCCTTTTGAAATTGACCTGGAGATAAACAATGTAAAAATATTAATATATAAATTAAAAAAACGTCATTTTATGGTAAAATATTTTATTAAAGCAATACATTTTGATTGAATATTCATCCTTATCAGAAACTTCTGATCTAAGTTTCTGAAATTGTTTTTTTCGAGAAGAGCGTTTACTGTATACGACGGTTTGGCGGACGACGAGAAACTGTAATACGGGAAATTGAATAATGCAGTGCAGAGGGTGTTCTGTATCGACCGCGTAACAGCGTTTGACGAACTATGTGGTAGTAGACTGGCCGAAAGTGAACCAGTGGACGCATATGTGGCGGACATCAAAAGGTTAGTGCATTTGATTGACCAAAATACAAGCTACACTGTTTTCGTTAATCGGTGTTACTCGGTCGATACAGAACACCCTAAGCATATCATTATTCAATTTCCTGTATTACAGTTTCTCGTCTTTTTCCAAACCGTCGTATACAGTAAACGCTACTTTCGACAAAAACAAGAGTGCCATTATTTGAGTTGCCGGACTCCGTTCAGCAGCAGATAAAATCAACTTGCTCTTTGGACAACCGGCCGTTGTCTGCGATTGTTGTGATTGCTCGGGCGATGATCAAATCGAATAAATGCATGATGGGATCGGCATATATACGGTGGAAACATAGTAATTCTGGAAAACAAGTGGATAACTGGTGGATGGAGCGGCCTATGACGGTCCTTGGATAGAATGGAGATGCTTCAAATGCAACTATATAAAATGAAGTATTCGTTTCTCAATCAACCTGGAAACAAATACTTTATTTTTTATTGTATTAAATTAAATCCAAACAGGATAATCAGATAATATGGTGGTTAGATGAACCTGTTTGGGATCTTCCAACAAAAATAAGTCCAACAAATAAATAAACAAACAAATCGCGTTAAGATTAACAACTTTTAATTAATGGAAAAATTCTTCAATCGAGATTGCGATAATTACTCTTAATCGGAGATTGTTGTACACGATTTTCCATTTAATTCGCTTCCATTAAAAGTAAAATTAAATAAGTATTAAAATATTGGACACCACATATCTGAAATGAGAATTAAGTAGGTCGAAAATCTTAGTGAGGAGATTAGATAAATCATAAGGTTCAATGACTATTAAATTGTTATTACATTACCCACTATTAACTAAAAATAGTTAATAATATTAAAAAGAAACACATTCATCAAAACATTAGACTCACATAAGACATTGAGAAGACAATAATGAGTAAAACGCGACGCGCACAAACACATACATAATTCTCTAGAATGATAAATCATACAACGCACGTGACATTAAACTGGTAAACAACAGGCGTTCTCATTGGATGGTCAGAACTCTGTGTGACTGTACAGCAACAATACCGGACATAAAGTCAGATTTTGTAGTGTAATGACTCGAAGCTGTTTCGTTTGTGGTGATGAGAAACATCTAGTCTGTCAGTGTTCTCACAAACAAACAGTGAAACAAAAAACGAATAACGAAAAAAGCACATATTCGCAGCTGTTTTTTCGTTTCGAAATGCGCCACTGCCAGGTTTTCAGGTCGCGCTGAATGGTGTGATAGTGCGTTTGTGTGTGGATTCGTGTTGCAGCAGATCAATTGTGTTTCGGGAGGCGTTGAAATCACGTACAATCAGGAAGATACGTGTGGATATTATGATGATGAACGGTGAGATGTTTTAGTGTGCAGAATTGTGTGATATAGATGTAAATGTTAGAGGGGTCGAGATAACTTTAAGTTGTTTGGTTGTCGATAATTTGTCTGAGTGTGATTTGATTATAGGTATCGATGGTATTAGAAAACTGAGGGCTTCAAAATCGAGAGAACAGGGATGTTTCATTCGCAGCCGAGGTGAGGTTATTGAAAGCTGTGAATGTCTGCAATATCGGGGTCGAATCGGACGGTGGCAAAGAAAAGATTGCAAATACAAAAGATGTCGTTGATACAGTTGGATTAAAGTCAAAGATCGTTGACAAGAAGGCGTAGTTTGACGGCGAAAAGTGGATCATGTGGTATTGGTTATTTAAACACAGTGGACAGATTGCGTTACTGAACAGCGTATCGTTGTATCCGATCAGACAAGACATTCAAAGTGAATTTCGAGGTCGAGAGATGGATTCAAGAAGGATGGTTAAAAGAGTACAGTACACATGATGGTGGGATCGTTCGGTTAATAGCCGTTCTCCAGTATAATAAAGGTAGAGTCATACCAGTGTTGGATTTCCAGGAATTCAATAGATATGTGTCTAGTTATTCCACGGAGAGTGATTTCTGCACTGAAAAACTCAGGAAATGGCACCAGATTGATTCGAACCTTTGCATTATCGATCTAAAGTCACTTACATGTATCGAGGGAATTGTAGAAGTATCAGACGGTGCGGTTCAAAGCGAAATCATGTGTGTTAACCCTTCTTAGTTTCGGGTTTAATATGGCACCATAGATAATGTCTGCTGTGACTAAGTTTGTGTTGTCAAATGACCCCACCATTAAAGATGCTACCGATTCATACGTAGACGACATTATGGTGGACTTAAACAAAATTAATAGTCAAAATGTTCTCGAGAAATTCAGATTGCAGGTCAAACCAGCTGAACCGTTATGCGAGGGTCGAGTTTTAGGATTGCGAGTTTTTGAGGACGTGAAGTGATGAAATGGAAACGCAACAATACAATTCAAGAGGTGAGCCAAGAGTTGATGAAAAGACAGTTTTCTCGTGGTGTGGGCAAGCAACAGGGCACTTTTATATCGCTAGATGGTTACGACTAGCATCTAGTTTTTTGAAACGAATGACAAGTGAGAGAAGATGGGATGAGAAGATTGACGAGGTAAGTGCTGGGATGTTGATGAAAATTAAGACGCGTTTAGATACATGTGATCAGGTGGGTGGAGTGTGGAACATTCCAAAATTGAAAAAAGAGTTTGGTATCGTGTGATGCGAGTAGTCTGACAATTGGGGTAAATCTAGAAATAGATCACATTATTGTGGAAGACAACTGCTGGCTACGGAAGAAAGATGGCGTTTGTCACATCAATTTAGCAGAATTGGAAGCAGTATTAAAATGAGTCAACATGGCTTTGGCGTGTGGCTTGTTGGAGACCAAGATCATGTGTGACTCTGCAACGGTATGCTCGTGGATAAACTCGATCATTTCAGGAGAGAAGCAGGTACAGGTGTACGGATTGTCTGAGGTGTTAGTCAGGAGACGATTATTCTTGTTGGAACAATTGATGAAGGAATGCAATGCATCTTTGACGATTTTGTTGGTGAAATCAATTAAAAATAAATCTGACGTTTTAACCAGAGTTTATGTGCGTTAATTCAAACAATCGAAATGTTTAATGACATTCAGTTCCAAAATTGTGCCATCAGTCGAAGATGACAAAGTAGTCCATTTAGTGCACCATTGTAGTGTTGATATAACTTTTTCTTCAGTTCGAAAAATTTATGGAACTGCGGATAAGACTACGGTCGCTCAAGTGATGGCGGAGTGAAACCCTTGTTTGTTGATTGATCAAAATGCAGTGCGGTGGAGCAAGAGCAAACTGGAAGTACCAAAAAAAATTGCAACGTCTTGTGTGTGACATCACTCACTATGGGGGTGCGATATTCTTTATGTTAGTGATAGAACAGGGGCAGCGGATTTGTGGTTGTGGCACGCTGGTGATGGGGGGGGGTGGACTGCGGGACACAGGGGAGAAAAACTCAACGTAATCTTATTGACATCATCCTCTCTCCTGACTCGCTCATCACGATAGTCAGATCTCTGCGGCTCGCCGCTCCAGCCGCGTCCTCCTTTTCAAATAACTGTGACCAATTCATTCCATCACAAAAACATTTCTGCTCTTTAACATCATCGACTTTGCTCTTCAAATTACCGACTCGTTTCGTCAAATTCAGCTCCAATAACTTTCTAATAAGAGATCGAATTTTCTTGGAAAAGTGTCTTGAAAATGTGAATTTGATTTACATAATTTTCTCGAAAATCTGACGATTATGATCGGAGAAAAACGGTGATTAACCAGCGACAAGTTCGAACACGAGAACTCATTACGCCCAACAATCGACTACTCGACTGCAACCCCCACGGCTATTATTTTGGGCGCTAAACACTAGGGCGTCCCGCACAACGTGCACGACTGATTCGGGACGAGTTTTGTGAACCCGAAATCGGTGACTTTCAAACAGCCATCGATTCCCATTAAGATATTCTCGGGTTTCAAGTTACGATAAACGATATTCAAAAAATTGCTATTGGAACTTGTCACGTTATTATTTCCCATACATTCAAATAGCATTGAAATCCAATTGTCGAATGTGAGTCGGGTTTTAATTTTTTACATCAGAATCGCGTCGAATCAGATTTTTTTTTCTCTTTCATTTCAACCATTTTTTTATAATTCGATTCAAATTTCTCAAATAGAAAACGCAATCAATCCGAAAAATTTTTAATTTCTTTGATCATTTACAATGGCGTCTCGCATGTTTTTAAAATTTAATTTGCGCCGAAACCGAAACAATGATCGCTTTAAACAATCGATTTACAATTTATCAAAAATCATGTTATAAAAAAACTGGTCAATCACAGCGGCAAAATAGAAAACATAAAAACTGATCTATTTTATTTGCCATTTTGACATCATAGATTATTTTTTATTTATTTTTCTTGTTGATTATTATTTTTTTAACCAACAATGTATTTTCCAATACGACTTAAAAATTGTACAAAAATTATATCTTCGTCAAAAACAAATACCAGATATGGAGAACATTAAGTTATCAAATATTTAAACAAATCATGTCATACATAAAATTACACATTAAATAACATCATAACTCTGAATATCGGTAATATCATCTGAAACTAAATCTTGATTACAATCAGGTGGAAATAGATGATTGCAATCAGTTTTACCAAGCAAAATTAAAATTTGGATTTTTAACTTCTTTCTGTTCAACGAGAAGTTCGTTTTCTGCTAAATTAAATGTTATTTGAGATTCTATTTGCCGATCTTCATTACTGTCACCATACAAAATAACTTGCGGTTCACTTTTAGTCCATGATAAATGATCGTGTATTTGAATAGGATTATATTACTCAAATTTCCATATTCTAAACAAAAGCTTTTTATTAACTGAAACTGCATTGAGGGACACAGAAAATTGACTTTTATCTTTCTCAACAGACTTCAAATTGATCAAAAGATTTATAGACTCCTTAAAAATGCATTCTAATAAAGAATTTTTGAAATATTGCCTTTCTTCTTCAATAACAAAATCTGATAAGTCCTGATCAATAATATCTGCAGCTTTTAATTCAAGTAAATATTGAACATTTCAGATTCACTAATAACAGTTGGTTTATTTTCCATTGTGATCATCACAGAACCTGTCGTAGATTGGTAACGGGAAACAGTTGAGCCGACATAGCAAATCCAAATGCAATGTATCTCATCAACAAATGCAACAAGTGAATGCACTTATCCATTTTGATAGGATCAAGGCAAACAGTACTGTGTGATGATCGACCATATCACCCCCCCCAATGCGAATCAAACACTTTACATTCGTGGATTGTGGGCGAGCCGTTTTGCGATTAGGAGACGGGTGAGCAATGAGAGCGCCGAGATTGTTGTAAAGATTATGTATAGAATTTATCGAGAAAGGGGACTTCCAAATGAATTGCTGTGTGATAATGGGAAATGCTTTCGATCGGAAACATTGCGAAGATCGTGTGAATTGTGGAATGTGTTGGTCAGATATCGTTGCGCATATCGTCCATCAGGGAATGGCATTGTCAAGATAAATCATCGTACAATAAAAATTATGGCTGCAAGATCCGGAAGGGATGTGCTAGATATGGTATTTTATTATACTTTGACTCCAAAAACAGGAACGAGCAGTAAATCGGTTCCCAATAATTGAATTTTTTCATATGAATGGCGGTTTCCGATGATAAGACACAGGGATAAACTGCACTGTAGAATTGAGGTTGCATCAGCTAACCAAGTTTATATGAAACCGAGTGGAGCTGGATACATATCGCGTTGGAGCTGAGTATTTGTATCGCGAGTTAACTGACATCGATCGACGTCGACGGTATTCCCAGGAACGTTGCAGATTTGAGACGCGTACCACTGGTATCGGAACCTGCGAGATTGGATGCAACTGTGGACGTAAGAAATGAATTGCCTCCTGCCATTAAAGAATCATAAAATGTGAACAAGATGAGCGAGTCTGACCCTGACCAGATGCAAGACAAACCTAAGGTTAGGTTCAAAGATTATGACACGAATGATGATGACATCACGGGGACGTTTGATGGAGAAAATGATTAATCGTACTTGTTTGAATACTCGAACGTTTGCGCGTGATTTGAAGAGAATTAATTTTTGGTTACTTTTCTTTCATATTGTTACAGAAACAAATGGTGATCACTCAGAGTAACGACTCAACGGTGTGACTCACACTATTCCCGTAAGGTACTTTAGTTTCATTTTATAGATCAAAATTAATTATCATTATTACACTTCAGTCATACTGAGTTATTTAGATATTCTATACAGTATCGTAAAATTGATTAGAGTCTGCAAAGTTATGACGTAATGTCTCAGATACATATCGATGTTCAAAAGCTAGTGACCAAACCTTTCAACATTAATGTGACCCGGAGGTACATCTCAGCATAACATCTGGTTATACTGCGAGTTGTCATTATTCGTAGCATTGCTCCATAAAAGTTAAATTCTAGAATCATTGAACGGGAGTGAGATTCATTTCTAAGATTTACCTATTGAATTTACAATCAAATTCTATTATTATTTAAAGATAAATCTATTACTTTCCAATTACTCGATATTAACTAGCCACATATTATTACAGACCCATATTAACCATCTATATCTATTGAATACATATCAGTGTTCAAAGACCGCCCATCCCATTTGGACCCTTTGAACATTAAAATGAATCAATGAATGAACTCTACCAACTCACGATTTCATTAGATATCATCACTTCATATACTCTATCATTATGGGCTTTGTAAATATTATTCCTCTTTTATCTAACTATTATGAGACTTATTTGTATTATCTCTATTTATCTACTATAGAAACTTTATTATCGTCTCAACATCTCAGAGAATCCATTCTATTACTATACATAACTAGCGCGCTCGGCCCGCTTCGCGGCCCTCTCTTGCCGGGGGTTCAATTTTTTTATATTATAAAAGCCCAAGTCACTCACTGCCTGCCTCACTGCCTCACTAACGCTGTAAGGTA
>MQRK01185066.1:11268-23008 GCA_001938485.1 Girardia tigrina | reverse complement strand
GGTATAAAATTTCGCACATGTCTAGAAAAAAATTATTTTCCTCTTTTTAGTGCATTGGTAATGCTTGAAAAACGTGGTTGTTTTTATAAAAAAATTTTTTTATTAATAATATTATTTATCTATTTTTAGTTATCATTTAGGAATTTTTTTTCAAAATTTTTTTTATCAAATTGTATTGTCATCAAAAGCAAGCCTGTATAAAACTTCAGTCATGAAAATAAACGAAAAGATTGCTATTTAATACAGTGTATAAATTTGTAGATAATCGTAAGTGGTTTTTTGCAAAAAAAATTAGAAAAAAATATTCTTTTTCAAATTTCTTTTATAGTATTGTATTGTCATCGGAAGCAAGCCTGTATAAAAAAATTCAGCTCAATTGGATGACTGAAAGTGGTCGAAAAATCAATCGCAAGATTTGTTCCAGACAAACAGACAAACAGACAAAGACAAGAAAGCAAGCTAATAAAAACGTGGTAAAAAATCAAATATCAATATTTATAAGTATTTTTAAACATTTTTTGTGTTGTATAATAAAGTTTGGATATCTGAAGGAACTCTTAATAATAATTACGAGGATGTTCAAAGAACATATAATAATCGTTATTAACACTTTTAAATAATAATGTTTTTAAATAATTTATATTCTATGCTGTTTTAAAAATTTAAATATCTATAAGTTCACCAACCCTAACAATAATAAAATTTGTAATTATTGAAAATTGATCATGTATGGGTTGACATAAATTACTATTTATTTTGTCTAGAAATTCTGGGAACATATTTATAACAGAAGTTTTTCAGCTAAATAAAATTATATTTAATTTATAATTTAATATTTTCCGTTTGATCTTTCACAGTTTCAGTTTGATTTTTTTCAACACATTTCATAGTATTTTAGGTTGTGTGAAAGATATCATTTTTTGTGATAAATAATTAATTATAGGAATTCAGAAAATTTTATAAAAAATAAATAGAAAATAGAAATGATTAATTCCCAATGGCGGTTTTATTAATTTGTTTCTGGGATCAAAATATTATTAATTAATTTTGTTTTCTTTGAATTATATATATATATATATATATATATCACAAACTTTATAAATAGACTAAATCTTTAAATATCAATTTTAAATAATAAAAATATATTGATAAATTTGAGGGCCGCAAGCAATGGCTCTTGTTTAATAGATTCTAAATTGGAAGATGATTTTGCATGAAAATAATAATTAGTAGTATTCCGGGTTCCGCAATCAATATTTTTCGGTCCTAACGAAGGCTTATTTTTTCTTTTTCTCGGAGTAAATCTCGGGTCTGATCGGTTTTTTTCAACAAACTCCTGGTGATCTGTTTCCTATATTTCCAGATACAGTCGAACCCCGTTTTAACGAATCCCATTTTATCGAAAACCTCGCTTTAATAAACATTGCCTTCACATTTTACAAAATAAAAACCTCCCCTTAACGAAAATTTACCTATGATACACCCGTTCTCTCTTTATTTTATACTCAAATTAATAAAATTAAATCATAAAATTAAATTCATTAATCTTATTTTGTTAAAATATTTTAAACTGATAGTATATTTAAATATCAAAACTACACTTTAGTGAAATTACATTCTGTTTTGAATGTTCGATCGACCAACATTTTTAGGTGAATTTATTTAAGATAATTTTAACTTTGCGCATTGAATGGTAAATTGATGAGCTGTTGTGGGCTTTCATTTTAAGCTCTATTTTACTTCTATATACCTTATATGAAATAAACATATCAAATTAATATATTTTTATTCTGCTTCAAATTTAATTTTTTCTATGGATTCAACTGTAATTTTTCAAATATTGTCGGGTGTTTTCTGAGTTTTCTGAACTGGAATAATTTAAATTACAGCGCTGAATATTCTCAATTTGGATGCTCTCTTCTATTTTTCGTGTTTTTGACCTTATTCCCGATTAAATTTAAATATTTTGAATGGGAATTAAAGGTTTTTTGGGGACTCTAAAGACTTTGAATGGAATTTTTCCAGTTCCATTATGAACTTTTGAGTTGATTAGCGAATTAATGAAATCTATCAAATAGCTTAGTTTTTAACATGAATTTTTACCAATAATGTCAGCCAATTTTTTCTTTACACTGAAGGGTCTTTGCTAATCAATTAATTAGCGTTTGATTTGCTCGTTCAATCTGCTCTTGCGATTGTGGATGACGAGCTCTTATGTAATCCATCAGTATTGCAATGAACACGGAATATGTGGAATCATTTCGGTCGTAGATTTAGAAGCCACTCTGGCGAAGTCTGCCTTAAGTCGACGATGTCAAGCCACGCTGTATGGTTTAATGTATCTTGATTAACGAAATCTTTTCAATAAAGTATATGAATTTTTATTCTTTAAATTTTAAAAATGAATAGTAAATAAACTTTGGGATAGATTGGCCATTACAGTCAAACCCCGTTTTAACGAATATTTTCTCGATCCCGTGTTTTTCGTTAAACCGGGGTTCGACTGTATCTTTTTTTACTTGTTTCTGGTAGTTTTGAGCGATTTCAATGACGTTTTATTTATTAATATTTAATTTCACTTCTTTTGGATTATTCATAATTTAAATCAAAATAACCAAAGAGACATTTTTCAATCATCTTATTTATTTTTTTGTGAAGAAGGACCACTATAAACAACATCAAAAATGTAAATTTTTAAATTCAATAATCCTTTCGTTCTTTTTTTTAAGATCCATGTAGTGTTCACTAAATTGCATCAGCAGTAGCAACCAATTAAGAGTTTCTTTTAAGTGATATGTAACTTAATTTTTTTTTGATTTTTAATTTTGAAAATATTTCTTAATTGGATTTGTGACCCCTGAAATTTTTGAGATTTGAAAAATTCAGACGTGCATTAAAAAATTGTAATACAATAAACAATATAAAAAATTATTATTAAAAACTGTGTAGAAGTTAATGTATAAAAATTTTTCGAATAATTGGTTTTGTAAACAATATATTTGAAGTTAATAAATATTATGATTTAACGTTTATAATTCTCTCTTCCTGGATACATTAGCAATATCGATTAACGATATTGAACTTATTTTGACGCGTCTCGTGCGCCATATAAATAAACATAATTTTTGACAAAAAATGTCAGATGCAGAACCGAAATCGATCGATTATTCAAGTGAAGAATCGACCAAACGCTCGAGTCAAATCGATGGGTCAAATGACCCGCTTCCATTTGCCGCGAATTCTGCAAAAAGGTTTTCGTATTTAACGAACGGCAGTCCGATAGTCGAGATGGAGTTGTTGTCCGATTGCTGCTCGTCGACATCGATCGCTTCTTCCTCGGTCGATAACGCCAACAATTCCAATAACAATCGGAAAATAATCACCACCGGATCGAATTCGAAATATTTTATGTCGAAAAAGCCAAGAGCCGAAGAGCTATTGGGATTGTTCAGTCTTTCAGTGAATCTGCAATCGATCGACGACACGATCGTACACCAATGTTCGGCTACATGAACAATACTATTGTCAGGCATATTTAATGCTAAAAATATTTTCGATACATTTAAATTTTCTTTACGAAGATACTTCGAAAATTTCTTTAGAAGATCCCTAATGTTAGAACGAAATTTTGTATTTTTGTGTATTTGAGCTACCAACAAAGGTTTAATTAAATGAATTAATCTTTCAGATACCGTAAACGTATCAATTTCCTTTAATAAACTAATAATGTATTCACCATCCAGATAATCACATTTAATTTCATTAATTAATCTCAGTGCAACATATTTTATACGCATTTCAGTTTCTAATTCCCATTTCTTTTCAATATCCTTTTCTTGTATTTTAACTTCCACATTATTAATATACGAAGGTAACATTCCATATTCTATTAAATATTCATCATGTTCCAATACTTGATTGTTAAAGATCAAAATAAAATTTTCAACTTCCCTTTTATTTATTATCAACTCTTTTAAATCCTTAACCTTACTCTGTGGTGATAAATCTGCCATAGTAACTTCTCTTCCACAACTATTAATCATAATTTCAAGTTTTTCAAATATTAAAATGTCTTAATTCTTTTCCAAGATTTTTCATCAATAACTTTATTTTATTTTTTGAATTGTCATTATCATGTAAATAATTTGATAGCAATTTTAATAAATTTGCAGTTTTCTCTGTAGTAACTTCCATTCCCGCAATCTTTGCTGCAAAATTATATACTTTATTAGTACTTTCTTTATTTAAATCTATTTGATTTGATAATCGATTTATACTAATCCTAAGTTTATCCAATTTTAAATCATCAATTTTCGAACAACTTTGCTTCTGTTTAATTTCTTCAACATTTGACTGATCTGATTTCCTTTTAATAATCTTACATTTCAAACCATTAACCATAGATGTTTTATTAGACGTGTCATCTACTCTAGCAGATAATCTGTCAAATTGAGTTTTTAGCTCATCAAATTCCTATTTTATAGCATTAGTACTATCCTCATCTGAAGATACAGAGCCAACATCGACAGGTTTATCCTGGAATTTTATTTGTTTCTTTAAAATTGATGGTAATGATTGTTTTATATTGGATCTACATGATCTTGCAACATGTCTGTATTTTTTGCACTTTTCACATTGAATTTGGCCTTTTAAATTTACTTTGTCACGTTGCGGTGACGGTGTTAACCATCTCGTTTTAGATCTCAGACATTCGATGTGTGACCCTGTTTACCACAATTAAAACAAGTTTTAATATTTAGTAGATTTGATTGTTGTTTAAACCAACAATGATTACTAAGATGCTCAACTTTGCTGCAATTATAGCATCTTAGAATTCTTTGGTCAAATTGTTTTTGGTCATTTCTGAATCTTGGGCGATCATTTTGTTGGAAATTGTTTGATCTGGTGGACCTAGGACTTCTGTTGCCGTTGTTTTTGTTGTTATTCTGGAAATATTGATTTCTTATCTTTCTGTCATCTGGTTGTTTGGATCTTTGCATTCTAGGAGAAACATAACCATCACTTTCATCATCAGACTCAATTTCATTTTATAATTCATTTTGATGGACGTTCAAACGATTTCATTTCAGTCGTAAAAACTGGGCGAGCTTGACCAATGTTTGAATTCATTTCGATTCTCATAGTTTTTGTCACTAATTCATCAAAATTTTCATATTCAACCAGACTCAGTGCTGCTTTTAAGTGATTTTGAATTCCAGACCAAAATTGATCCTCTACTAGTTTATTTGTTTGTTCTCACGTTTTTTTCTTTTCACCAAAAGCTTTTTCTGCTAGCGTAGAAAATGAAAAGCGAATTCACTAACTGATTCATTGCTATTTTGCACTCTTGTATAGAATTTCTTTCGTAAAATTCGTCCGATATCTCCACTGATTAATTTTTCAGCAAGAGCATCCTTTATTCTTGACCACTCAACCACTGTACGTTTATCAATTTGATTAAAAGCTTCACGAGCTGCACCTTTCAAATACAAAGGTAATCTTTGAATCATTATTTTGTCTGACCAGCCATAGGCCGATGCGTGCATATAGTAATCAGTCATAAAATCAACAAAATCAACTGGATCTCCTCCATATTGATTCACAGGTAATCTCTGGAAGCTTGCCAAATCGTTATTTACTTCTCTATTTTCTTCAATCATGATTTTATTTCCAAGTTTTTTATTCCTTAAATAATATCTAATATATTCGTCCTAAAGAATTTTTTTACAAGGGTTGTGCTTCAATCGATTCAGAAATATATTTTTCAATAAAATTGTCGGCTCAGCAAATATATTATGTTACGTATTACAATTAAATCTCGTTTCTATCTTTATTTATATTCAACTACTGATCTGACTCCAAATCGACCAAAAGGTTTCCTCCAACAATAATATATGAAGAATGAACAAATCCTTTTAATAATAATTTATTCTGCAACAACAATTGAAGTACAAATATAAATTCAACTCTATCAGTACGCTACAATTCGAAGATCAAACTTCGATCAAACAGTTACAACAACTTCTTAGTTCGAGTGATGCTAGAATAATTTATTTAAAACTTAACTTATCCTTTACAGGATACTAAATTTGTCTTTTTATTTCTTTAGTAAAAATGATATTACAAAATTAATAATTCAAGTTTACCGCACATATAATTCAGATTTAATTATATTCTTCTTTTTGAGTGATATGATGTTGAAATGTAACTGAAATAACTATTGCTTATATACTAGTTTTTACTAACCTTGAAAATTGAATAACTAAAATAAATCTCAAAATATTTACAAATATTTTATAAATTTTATTAAAATAGTATTATAATAATCAAAAAAATATTAATTTTAACCAGTGAATTATTTTAAATTTTTTACTAGATTTTAAAATTTAATTTATATTTTTCGGAACCCCAACACAATACTAAGAAATATCAAAATATCACTAAATAAACAAAATTATTTTAAATTATAAATAATTATATATTGTAAATTTAAGGATAAGTTATAAATTATATATTACAAGACTTTTGATGTTATGTAAAATAAAATAATTTTTTATATTTTTAAAAAATAATTAATTAATTAATTAATTCTACTTTCCAATTCGCCATCGATAGTTGATGAATCGCGTCTTCTCGACTCATACCTCTTTCCACCAACAGTTTAACTTTCTCTTTCATTTCTTTGAAATACGGTTTCTCTTCTCCTCCTGCGAATTCGTGATTCCAAAATGATGCAGTTTTATCAAATATTTCTCTATTATTTATATATTGACTTTCTACGACCCCATCTTGAGGATCGTCCGGTTCTGCGGTAATCAAAAGAGTTTGAATTGAAGTGAAAACATTTCTCATTGATATATCCGGTCTCCATCTTTCTACATTAAAAAGATCGAGACAAATACATCCAGTCGCAGAACTGATATTCGGATGCCACACTCGAGTGATAAACTTTGCTTTCGGAGGTTCGAAAGGATATTTTTCTGTTATTTCAATATCAATCAAATATCGTCCTCCTTCGTAAAGAGAATCTTTAAATCCGTCGAATCCTCCGATCAATTTCTTCATATTATCCTCCGATATTTGTTCAAGTGTAACATTATCGGTTTTATCTGCTAATACCTTCCTAATTTCTCCTTGAATTCTTCTTTTCCACACTCCTTGCATAATTAACAAATGTTTAAATTAGTATAGCTAATATCTCAAATTAAGTTTAAATGAAAACATATTCTTAAATAAAAATAAATAAATAGATACTTATTGGATAAAAATAAAAAGGTACACAAAAAAAGTTACTGAAGATACACAACCAACATCGACCGGTTTATCCTGGAATTTTATTTGTTTCTTTAAAATTGATGGTGATGACTGTTTTATATTGGATCTACATGATCTTGCAACATGTCCATATTTTATGCACTTTTCACATTGAATTTGGCCTTTTAAATTTACTTTGTCACGTTGCGGTGACGGTGTTAACCATCTCGTTTTAAATCTACAGACATTCGATGTATGACCCTGCTTACCACAATTAAAGCAAGTTTTACTATTTGGGGGGATTTGATTGTTGTTTAAACCAACAATGATTACTGAGATGACCAACTTTGCTGCAGTTATAGCATATTGGAATTCTTTGGTCAAAATGTTTTTGGTCATTTGTAAATGTTGGGCGATCATTTTGTTGGAAATTGTTTGATCTGATGAACTTAGGACTTCTGTTGCCGTTGTTTTTGTTGTTATTCTGGAAATATTGATTTCTTATCCTTCTGTCATCTGGTTGTTGGAATCTTTGCATTCTAGGAGAAACATAACCATCACTTTCATCTTCAGACTCACTTCTTTTTATTCCAGACCAAAATTGATCCTCTACTAGTTTATTTGTTTGTTCTCACGTTTTTTTCTTTTCGCCAAAAGCTTTTTCTGCTAGCGTAGAAAATGAAAAGCGAATTCACTAACTGATTCATTGCTATTTTGCACTCTTGTATAGAATTTCTTTCGTAAAATTCGTCCGATATCTCCACTGATTAATTTTTCAGCAAGAGCATCCTTTATTCTTGATCACTCAACCACTGTACGTTTATCAATTTGATTAAAAGCTTCACGAGGTGCACCTTTCAAATACAAAGGTAATCTTTGAATCATTATTTTGTCTGACCAGCCATAGGCCGATGCGTACATATAGTAATCAGTCCTAAAATCAACAAAATCAACTGGATCTCCTCCATATTGATTCACAGGTAATCTCTGGAAGCTTGCCAAATCGTTATTTACTTCTCTATTTTCTTCAATCATGATATTATTTCCAAGTTTTTTATTCCTTAAATAATATCTCGACACCTTTAAATATTTTTTTAACACAATTTAATATTTTCTTTAATAATTCGACCACTACTCAGTAAAATAATCTTTAATATATTTATCGTAAATAATCTTCACAATGATTGTGCTTCAATATTGAATTAAATATTCGGCTCACCAAATATATTATGTTGGGTATACAATTAAAATCTCGTTTTATTTTTAATTTATAATCAACTACTAATCTGACTCCAAATGAACAAAAGGTTTCTTCCAACAATAATATATGAAGAATGAACAAGACCTTTTAATAATAATTTATTCTGCAACAACAATTGAAGTACAAATATAAATTCAACTCTATCAGTACGCTACGATTCAAAGATCAAACTCCGATCAAACAGTTACAACAACTTTTTAGTTCGAGCGATGCCAGAATATTTTATTTTCAAACTTAACTTCTCCTTTTAAGGATACTATTTCTTTCAAAATAAAGTCAATTTATTTAAAGTTTAATTTTTTCTCCTTTACAGGATACTAAATTATTTCAAGAAAAGATATTACCAATAATTTAATTTACCGTACATTCAGGTTTAAATTCTTCTTTTGAGTAGGAAATTGTAAATTGTAACTGAAATAACTACTGCTTATATACTAGTTTTTGCTAACCTTGAAAATTGAATAACTAAAACAAATCTCAAAATATTTACAAATATTCTATAAATTTTATTAAAATACTATTATAATAATCAAAAAATTATTAATTTTAACCAGCAAATTATTTCAAAATTTTAATTAGATTTTTTTTAAAAATTTAATTTATATTTTTTTTAGAAACCCAACAATATAATTCACCTTTATGTGACTTAGATTCGGCCAATCATCCAAAATGTAAATTCATTTTGGTACCCCAGGAATATATGTATAGCTATTTATTATTTAAATTCGAAATAAATTGGACTATCAAAAATAAAAGTTAAAAAAATAACGGAGGAATTTTTCACAATTTGAAAAACAAAGAACTAAAACCGTTCATTGAGAGTAAAGTCACCGAGAATGTTTACCCGCTTCTGTTTTTCACTGATTCCACTGACCGGTATTGTGTTTGTTCACTGTCCTGGCACAGTTTTTGATGTTTGGTACAATTCTCATAATCTTAAGATTTGTTCGAGCTGTTTTGGAGATCTTGAACGTGTCAAGCATTTTATCATTTTCTCCCGGCTAGGATTCCAAGCATCCCGCAACAATGACACCCAACAGAACTGTCCAGCTTTTATAGATACGTTTTGCCTCCAGTGCCAGTTAATGATATTTCTTATCATTCTCATTTCGGGCCGCCTTCGATTCTTTCACCATGTTGAATAGGGTCTTAACATCAATAAGCCACAGTTTTTTTGTGCCCTTGTTGTAAAATTGCATATCAACTCGGCTTTTTGATGCTGGTTAATTGCGTTTTCTATCTATTATTATTTTGAAAATCTGTTTCTCCGCGCCTCGCAAATAAATCCCATCACCGCAGTGGTACAAATGATGATCGATTAGCTGTTCCTCCTGCAAAGACAAGAGGGTTAATAAAATGTTACTTTACTGTTTCAAGTTTTGTTATTCAAATACCTAGTATTTTGAAATTTTAAGCTTATTTTAAGTCAGATCGCCTTTATTTAACCATTAAACACATTTTGATAGGGACCGGTCACAATCAGTGTCATGATATCTTTTCAAAGCGTGTGAGGAATTTGGGAAATTCTTCTAACCTTTTGAATTAAAATCTAACTAAACATTTTATATAAACTAAAAATGCAGAAATCAAATAGCAAATAATATAAATATTAAAGAAGAATTAAGTATTATTTAGGTCCTAACTATGATTATTTGTCTGGAGTCCATGTCTTATGTAGTATTTCGCCTTTGAGAATGTTAAGCTTAACGGAAAATTTTATCAGTTTTTTAATCCCCACTTAACGGACTACGACGACGACCGAAAGTCTCCGAAAAATGGTGTCCTATCGCATTTCACAACTGACATACTAGATTTTCTAAACGAAATGTTTTAAAATACAAAATGTATTAATATACAAAAATAGAAAAATGTTAATTTTAATGATGTATAATGAAATCCGGATGATAGTTTTCAATGAAAAGCAAAACTCATCCATTAAAAAATATATTTATTGACAATATTTTTCGACAGATCAATCGTCATCTTCAGGTAATATTATTTAATATAATATTATTTACATTATATTAATATAAATTAAAATAAATATTTTAAAAATCATTTACCATTTTTATTTGTTTCTTTAATGTTGTTTTTTTAAAAATAAACATTAATAATTATAATTTTTTAATTGTCTTTCTTTTAAAATCTTAAATAGAAAAAAATATTATTACTTTTCTTAACAAAAGATTGTAAATTTTAACTTGAATTTTGTGGCATAATTTTATAATTATCTTAAACTGGGATGGCTTTATGCAAATAGTACGAAATTATTTCCTCTCGAAGAAGCATTAATGATTTCTAATTTACTTTTCGTGACAGTTTTTCAGAGAGAAGACGACAGACAGTTTATATATAATTTAATAAAAACTCTAATAAATATGAATATACAAAAAATCCATTAAAATTTGTTTGTAATGTGATCTTTCTTACCATTGAAATACGGGTATTGTTTTTATTTTATTTCTAATTATTTATTTTGTTGTTATTATAAATTTTTATGTGTTTGCTGTAATGTCTTTTTGTCCGTCTCTTTATTTGGATGGAATTTTCCGACCCCTTTTCGACCAATTTTCCGTGGTCTGATTGAGCTGAAATTTCGCTTCGTTGTGAAATCTCGATAAGAATATGTGAATCGATTAAAAATCTAATTTCTTAATATTAGGTTGGTCGAAAAATAATGGCGGTTTTTGAGCTTTATACTTTGTTTATCTACTTTGATATGTATATAAGTTTAAATGCATTAGTGTTAGATATTATTTGAAATCTTATGCCTAGCTGTATATTCCTATAGTCATTATTAACATATTGCTGTTATATTTTAGAATATTTACGGTGCTAAATTAATAATGGAAAAAATTAAAATTCGAGCAATTTTCTGGTACGAATTTAAACTGGGTCGTAAAGCAGCAGAAACGGCTCGCAATATCAATAAAGAGTTTGGCAAGGGAACAGCTTCTGAGCGCACAGTGCAACGATGGTTCCGAAAATTTTTTGATGGAGATGAAAAACTTGAAAATGAAGAAGGTCGTGGTCGTCCAGTTGCTGTGAATAACAACAATTTGAGGACAATGGTGGAAACAGATCCCCGTACAACAATCAGGGAACATGCAGATGGGTTGTGCATTAGTCATTCAACAGTCCTGGATCATTTAAAACAACTTGGAAAAATCAAGAAACTTGATAAATGGGTTCCACATGATTTGAATGAAAATCAAAAGAACCGAC
>MQRK01185066.1:328-10716 GCA_001938485.1 Girardia tigrina | reverse complement strand
GCTGATGGAATAAAACAACTTGTTTCTCGTTGGCAAAAATGTATTGATGCCAACGGTTCATACTTTGATTAATAAACTTTTGTTTCTGTGAATTTGCACGTCTTTGAAGTTTGTGTCCTTAAACCGCCATTATTTTTCGACCAACCTAATATAATATAAATAAATGTACTTATAAATTTAAAAAAAAATATTAAATTCATATTTATATTTTTTGTATTTTTCATAAATTTATGCAGTTGCGGTATTTTTCATAAAAAATACATGTTTAATTTTCAAATTAAGTAAAGTATATTTTCTTAGATATTTGTCATGAGAATTTGTAAAAACAATTAACGTCTTTCTGCACTTGGATTATTTTATAATTTCTTTAATATAATTTCTTTAACGTAAGGAAACGGTGTTACAAAGATCAGGCTATCTAAGTCAGCATTGTACCAAATTATTTTAACAGAAAGGTTTCGAGTCAAACCAAATAGTTCAAGATTTTACCGTTATGTCACAGTTGCATCGCACTAAATACATATTAAAATGCTCTCCTTAATAGACTGAACATTTTACGGACCCAAAATAACAACTCAGAATCGACTAAATTGTTGAAAATTGCTATCCATTCAGAGTCGAACTCTAGGAATCGACACATGATCATAAATTATAAAACATCAGTTCGAATAACATTTTGATACGCAAAAAATCTGCAGAGTAAATATTCCAGAATGTTCCATCGTGGAATCCATTATAATAAAAGCATTGTCTTTTCGTTATTGAATTCATTTTTCACTACTTTCTGGTAGAACTAGAGTTCTGAAACGCTAACCATTCATCAGAATAGAACAATAATGCAATATTTGAGTATTTATAGGTAGATAAATAGAGTTTTTGATTAAATTAAGCTTGAGCATTTTGCTTGAAAAACATTTATAACATAAAATATCTGGTGACTGATATATTGTCTATAAAATATATGGTTATGATTGTAAGTAGCATTTATGCTACTTTCATTATTTGACATTTCAGAATCCGAATTCATCTTTAACACAAAAATATATTAAAGAAAATAATACACATATGTAGAAAAATCCTCATTAATTTAATCATTTCGCTAAAATCTTAATTTAATTAAAATCTTAAAATCTTAAATTATTTTTTCTTTAAATTTAATTATTATATTATAATTTATAAATTGTAAAATCATAAGATTTATTTTATAATAAAATTATCGTAAAAATATCTAATTATACTTTAATTTCTCTCAAAATTATTTCTTTAAAATATTATAAATTTCACCCCATTTATTATTTATTTTAAAATTCTTTTTTTAAAACTTTTAATTATCGTTTTCTTATTAAAATATGTCGATCTAAAATTTTTTTTTGGGTTTTATATAATTATTTAATTGTTTTTTTAAATAAAATCGTTTTTAACTTTTTAGAAGTTTTTTAAACTTTATGTATTTTTTTATGTTTTAGTTATTTATGTTTTTGTCAAAATTCTAATGTATACAAAATTTATAAATTATTTGGCAAATTGAAAATTTTCACTAACTCCTCATAATGATAAATGATTGATTAATTATTTCAACACTATTTTTTTATTTCAGTAATCCGTGTAATATTATAGCCCAAAATATTTTTTTCCATTTTATTTTGACTAATTTGATCATATTATTCATTGATTTCAAAAAGAGGTTATTGGAAAATAATAACTAGGACATATTGTTCCAATAGTATTTTATGATAGTAACTACTGAAAGGGTAACTACTGTTGAAAGGGTTAAGAAACAAAACCTTTTTTTATAAAATCACTCTTTATTCTCTCTCCTGAACTTATAAAAACTATTGGATGTTTTCATAAAACAAAATAAATTCTTAATTTGAAGGGAATTCTTTCGACTGTAGCAAATAACTTTTTCGTGGAAATTTGAATATCGTAAATTATTGTGAGGTTTTAAATTTAAAGAATTAAGTACCGTTAAAATAATTTAAGAATAATTTAAAATCGTAACACAGTGATATTTAATTTAACACAAAATAATAAAGTTAACAAAATAAAAGTACCAGAATATAAATTTGAATAACTAAGACAAATTAAGTAATTAATCAAATTTTAAATAAAAAAGTTATTAAGACATTCTTTAATTGGAAAAAAACATCATATTATAGTTAAGTAAAACATGATTAAAAACATTTATTTAATATGATTTAAATTCTTCCATTAGGTTGTCCTAAAAGTTCCCGGTCAATAATGAAAATACATTTTTTTCAAATTTCTTTTTGGCATTATTTATTTGATATTGATATATATATATATATATCGATTTATTGATAGCATTATATGGACTACCAGATTACAAAGCTTGAAATCCGTGTGTTGCTGCGTCACTATTGGAAGAAAGGCTTGACAACATGAGATCTTGCCAAGGCAATTTGCAGAGTTGAAGGTACACAAACGGTCGGAAAAAGTACGGCAATTGATTGGTTCAAGCGTTTCAATAAAGGCAACTTTGACTTGAATGACAGTCCTCGTTCTGGACGACCAACAAAATTGGATAACTATGACTTGAAAGCAGAGTTGGATATGAAGTCTTCGTCAAGCACTCACAATTTGGCATTCAAACTTGGAGTTGGTAAGTCAACCATACATTGGCATTTGAAGCAGCTTGACTTTGTGCACAAGAAACTCATGATGCACACGAACTCACCAAAGCTCAAGCTGATAAAAGAGTCCAAATTTGCCGACAACTGCTACAGAATCCACGAGATGACCGCTTTTGGAAACAAATTGTGACGTCGGACGAGAGGTGGGTCTACTTGAAGGGTTCCACCGGGTCAAACAACGCCATCAGTTTCAAAACAAGATTGATTTGGCTTGAAAATCATGTAGTTCGTCTTGGGGAACTTTGAGGGAGTCTTGCACTTTGAGTTGGTTCAGAACGGCCAGGCCATCAAGGCAGAGCTCTATTGTCAACAGCTGGACCGTGTCTACGTGAAGCTCAAGTTGAAGTACCCATCAGCCCAAAAAGTGCACTGCTTCAGCAAGACAATGCCAAGCTGCATACCGCCAATAAGACCACGAGCAGGTTCCAAGAGTTGGAGGGAGTCGACATCGTGCCGCATCCTGCTTACTGTCCTGATTGTGCTTCATCCGACTATGACCTCTTTCGATCCATGCAACACTTCTTGAAAGGCCGCCGATTCGAAGAATTCTAGGAAGTTGAACAAGCATGTCAAGAGTTCTTCAATTCGGAGCAGCTGAAATGGTACTTTGAGCAGATCCGAAAGCTTGTAGACCGTTAGCAGAAACTAGTGTAAAATGACGGACTGTACTTTGAAGATTAATTGTTATTTATTTAAAATAAATTCTTGCATAAAAAATTGTATTTATCATTCTTGACCGGAAACTTTTATGACAAACTAATAGAAATAAGTTTAGCAAAAATTTAAATTTCCTGTAACGCAAATAAAATTTAATGAGAAATATCAGTTAAAATAAATTTAACAAATATTTAAAATAAATATTATGAAGATAAAATTTTATAAAATAATAAAACTCAAGGAGAGAAACTATATCGATATTTATAATTTATATTTTATTATATCTGAATTTAGAAAACATTGTTCCTCAAATTTGTTTTGATAATTGTTATTATTAGTGTGAGGAATATTTTAAATTTGGTAATGTTGAAATTGGTTTGTTGAATTTTGTATGTTGAGTTTAGTATTTGGAAATGTGTTTCTCCCACCCAGATGGAAAATTGATATTTTAGATGTTCAAGATAAATTGTTATGCAAGTATAATTTATATTTTAAAGTACAGCATAAGATATTTAAAAAACTTTAAAAATATTAAATCGTTTCAAATTTTCATATTAAAATTTAAATAAAGTAAATAGTTTTAACTAAGTTTTGAATTAAATAAATGTTCTTTCTTTACATAAAATAATTTTTAAATAAAATTAATATGTAGATAAAATTATTACAAAAATTAAAAAATTTGAACTTTAAAAATAAAATCTGAAAATAATGAAAAATTTGTTCGAATAATTGTTTATTTACAAACATTAACTAAAAATTATCAATTTAGAACGATGTCGAATGACGAGAGTTTCGCTGAGAGTTGTCCAAAAGACAATTCTAATTGTATTGAAAATAAAAGTTCGAAAAGCCATGTTGCTGTTCTTAATAATTAGAGAATAAATATTTTGTTGAGTCATGAATTCTGACATTCTAAACGAATCTAATATTCTAATCAATTATAACATTTATTAATAATAATATTTAATTAAGTATTTTTTTAATATTTTACTAGTTTTAAAATTATTTAATAAGATTGCAACTTTAAAAACGGCTTCTTTATAAAATATAGCAATCTAAACATAAAATATAAATTATTTGTACTAATATTTCTTTTATTTTCTTTTTTCTATTATTTAAAGATTTAGTATCAAACATAAAGATAACCTTCGCCATCCGAAAAATCCGAAACATCTTCATCTAAAAAAATGTCGTATTCTCGAAATTCTTTTGGATTATTAATAATTTCTTTTGTTATTGTTTTATTTAAGTCTTTATAAATAATAATCTCTGTTGGAATAGTTCTATCCATAGGACATGTGGTTTGATGAACGAGCCATTCTTTAATACAGGTCTCACAGAATTCGTGTTTACAATTTTGTATAATTGCGATGTTTTTGGAAATTGATTCTAAACAAATTGGACATCTATCTGTAGATTCATTTAGATTTTCATCGAGTTCTTGTGAAGAGGTCGGTATTTTGTTATTTGATAAATTGTCATTTTTGTTCTGAGACTTTGAGGAAGAGAGGCTTGTTTGAAGATCGTCTCTCTGTATGTATCTTTCAACATCGTATGTATCTTTCAAATTGTTGATCCTTTTATTTTGTAAATCGACTACTTTAGTTAATTTATTCTTCAGATTCTCAAAATATTTATTCATATTTTTTCGTAAATCAAATATATATTTAGAACATCAATAAAAGGTTAAATGAGGAAAAAGATAACTTTATTTTTTTTAAATATCCAATAAAAATTAAAGAAATAAAAAAGTTATTAATTAATGTATAACAACATGTATAATATGAAATTACAATTTAATAAAATAATCAGAAATAATGGTTAGTTTCTTTTTCCTCAAACAGATTTTTGTACCAAAATCGTCAGTACCATCAATTTTGTTTTCTTGTATTTCTGAATTGCTCTCTTAGCTCTGCAAAAATAAACGTATTTTAGCCAAATAGCCTTTAACTTCCATTGCGGTAGGAACTGAGGTAGGAACAATAAGAGGCTCGTCTTCTTCAGATTCATTCCCGTTCAATTTACTTCGGATTTCATCGAAAATGGCTTTCTCTGTAAACTCTACTGTTTTTGTGATTTCTGAATCAATTTCCACGTAGTCATCAGAATCTATTCCAGAAATGTCTAGTCGTTCCCAGTCGTTTTCTCCCCGATCGCCCCCCCCCTAAATCCGCCCCTGCAATGGGATGCAAATTGTGATGTCTCTTGATTATTCAATCACTGAGCATCATAAAACAGCAAGGGATCCAAGTGTTTCTTTACTTTATCATGGCAACAATTGTTAATTGTCTTTGTCATGCCATGATTTACTAGTCACTTAACTTTAACATACCCAACCACTGTGCTATTAACCTGACACAAAGGAAGTGTCATGACAGAATAACCTGTTCTATAAACCGAGTTGTGCCATTAACCGAGCACAAATCACAGTAAAATCTGGCTTCCAAAGTTCGTGCCACGAAACTCCGTGCTATTAACCGGTTTGTGCTATTAACCGAGTCTACTGTAATTTTATCCGTATATTGTATTTTTTTGTCTGAGTATTGTATTTAGATTGACCCAATCCTGGTTTACACGAGATTGAGATCAAATTTTAATTAAAGCCTTAAGACTTTAAGATGTAAATTTAGATGGATCTATGGTGTAAAGAAATTTTTACTTGTGTCAAATAAAAATTGAAACCAATAAATAATTATCACTACAGATTAGGAAGAATAGGTTGAAGGGTACAAGTAGTGTTCTTCCTAGTTCATTGGAAAGTATTGAAATTACTAAAATAAGAAGCTATATAAGAGATATAATGAGTTTTGTAAAAACGACCGTAAATTAATGATATTTTTCATTTGATTATTAATACGGAGAAAATATGAATGTATTAAAGAAGTATGACAAACAAAACTTTGCGCCCTGTAAGCAAAATTTATATAAAAGAATTGAAACTCTTCCCCCAAAAATATTCACGCTCGAGACTCGGAAGAATGCGCGAACACAATTTTCTACATCCACCTGCAATAAATAGTAACTGCACAGTACATTTGCTGACATTTGAGTGAGCTGCTTGTCTTCTTTTGGTAATTCGACATTTATTCTGTAGTATTATTTTAAATTTCTCCTTATTTTAAAGATGATTTCGTATTGTCTGGATTTCCACTATCAAAATTAAATGTTCGACTATATCGAAAATGGTTCAAATATTTTTGGCAGCCGTCATGAATGATCTTTCTTCGTCGTCGATTTTCATAAATTAAAAGCAAATGATGCTTCAATAAAAAACAGTTACAAAAGGTTTTGGGTGATTGCTTGATGATGCTTTCTCGTTATAAATGTTATCACTTATCCCGAATGAAGAGCCAAAAGGTAGTCCAAAGTACAACATTCGTCAAAAAAGGTGATGAATATTTGGTGGTCTAAGGCGGCAGAAATTCATCATGACTTCATGAAATCTGGTTTGTTTATCCAAGCAGATGTCCACTGCAACTAATTGGAAGTTATGATTCGGAAACTCATAAAAAAAGGCGCGTTTGATAAATAGGTCGACTCGAATCTTACTCTTCGACAACGCAAAACCACATACTCCACTATCGACCTTGAGAAAACTACAGGAACTGGAGTTGGAACTTCTGCGTTCTCCTTAATATACACCAGACCGATCAAGTTTCTCAATTTCAACAACTTTTTAATAGGAAAAAAAACTCAATTCCAAAGATGCCGTAAAAATAACCTTTCAGAAATTTATAAATTCTCGTCTACCAAATTTTAGACAAATGTTATTCGAATTTTATTCACATTCGGTATAAAAAGAAAGACTCTTGAATAAGACTACGGTTTGGAAAACAACTACTACTTTAAATAATAACGAAAGGTAAACGAGTACAGGACATCTTTAAGTACATCTTGACGTCTGATTATTCACAGCCATCCGTTTCAACGCAGTGAGTATTACTTTTTTGTCATTCATTTATTATGTATAATATTGTATACGTATAAATTTGGAGTATGAATATAATTATACATCTAGAAGTTTTATTTTATCGATAGATTCTATTATTTTTATTATATACGGCTTGTTCTACTTCCCGAATGTTTCTGTCACATATGCAATTTCAACATGATTGTCATCACTTTATTTTATTATTTTTAAAGCTTTAGGAATCTGATAACTTGTGACCACGACAGAATTCTTCTGAAAGAAGAACGTCATAACATAATGGAAATATATTTTATAAATCACGAATTAAATATATAAAATGATTTGTGGACACTTTCCACAACGCTCCCTGAAACGGATTTAACAGAACATTAATTATTATAATAAATTTTATTATTTCTCACAGTTTATCATATCAGTTTTATGACTCCATTTATTGCCCGTGGTGTAATAAATATTTTTTCGGGGAACTCAAGTAACTATTTGAATTATTTAAATAGTTTTCCATAAAAGAAAATAATTTAATCCTTTAATTCTTATTTCTAAAATTTGACTTTTGCTTTTTTAAACATTTTTTAAGAAAAAAAATTAATTGAATATTTGTTAAACACTTTTACGAATAATTTTAATCTGATTTTGTACACAAGTCAAATAACATTCAATATTATTTTTTTATTTACACATTTTTTTATTTTCCATTACAAAATAAATGTTGTTAAAAATGTTTGCTGAAGGTTACGATATGAAATATACTGACTTGGTTCTTTAGGGGTCACTCTTTTCAAAAAGATTATGAAGGTATTTATAGGGTTTTTTTTGCAATCAATTTCAGAATATTGATAAAACGAAGTCCGGATGAAAATCTTCTTTTAATAACCAAACTCATCCATTTAAAAATAAATACAATATATTTCGACGGATCTACCGTCATCTTCAGGTCACTGATTGATAATAACATTCAATATTGATAATATTGAATGATTGATAATCAATTCACCTGTATATAAATACAAAAATGATGATTATGTAATCGATTGCATAAAATCATGTTAATCAAAAATTCTCAATAAGATGCTTGAGACTGCCGATTGAACATTGATTTTAGGGCAACGTGACCTAATTAACAATGCTTCACACGACACTCTCTCCCAATAACTGTCACAATGCTTACACAGAATTTTGAAATTATCAAAATTAACATCACATTTACATTTTTTCCTATGTTCTGCAATATTACTCTTACTCTCTTTTCGACTATGTTCTTGAATTCGTTTAGAGAGATGACTCGAAATATTTTATCTACTGTTTCCTTTATTAATTTTTCTAGAAAAGATTTAGAATAACCATTCTTATTTAACAAAGAACTTAGTTTATTAACACTTTCTATAGATTTAGTAAAAGTGGAAGACAACGACCAGGAGCGATAAATTAAACTTTTAATCATGTTTCTTTTATACTTCAGTTCACAAAAACTATCTGGTGAAGTATATAAACCTGTATCAGTTTGCTTCCTATAAATTCCAGTCTCGAAACTAAGAGATTTTCTTTCAATCAAAAGATCCAGAAAAGGTAAGACTCCATTCTTTTCATTTTCAACTGTAAAAGTAACATTTGAATGTAACGAATTCATAATATTTAAAAATGGAAGTACATCAGCCTGATTTTTAAAAACTAGAAATATATCATCAACATATCGTTTATATACTAAAGGTTGATTTCCATCAAACAGTTTAATTTTATTTTCAATCTTTGAAAGAAAAACAGAAGCTAACGTTGGTGCTAACGGTGAACCCATAGCAACCCCATCAGTTTGCTTATACCACTCATTATTAAAAAGAAAAGATCCGTCGAAATATATTGTCTTTAAATATATTTTTAAATGGATGAGTTTGGTTATTAAAATTTCAGAATAATTAATTTTTTTTTCAAAAATATTTTTTTATATTGTATAAAATATTATTAAAAATAAAAACAGTTCAACAAATCATTTATTCCAGGATTACACTTCTTAACTCAACTTTCGGATATACCTTAACATGTTACGGAAAAAAGACCACAGTGCTCAGGAGTTATTTGATCAAACTTCCCACTTATCAACCCTCTCAATTGGTTCTCATTTCTAGCATTTCCACGTATCATCAATTTTTTCTAAACAGAAAACATTTTCAATTTGGTCATAATTGATTTGGTGCAATTGATTGCAAAAATTCTGAAATTGATCGAAAAACCCTATATTTTTTATTATTCACAAAGGCAGCAACCACTGTCCTGTATTTGACGACAGAGGCATGACAACTGTCTGTTCGTACGATACTGTAGCGGAAAATGATAAAGTTGGATTGACCGAACATTAAACGACATTAATTAACTAAAGAGAAATTAAATTTAATTAAAGAAACAAAAATAAATAAATTAAAATTAAACTAAGTAAAAAAGTGAATTTGTCAGTCAGTATCAAACGGGTTTGATGTATTCTACAAATCAAACGAGACCAATTCTTCCAGCCTTATTTGTTTAATCTCTTTTGAGTATGTTTAACAACGTGCATATGAGCATTTTCATGGAGAATAATGAAATATTTTTTCTTGACCAATGCTTGTCGTTGTTCTTGCACTTTTTGATGCCTATCTTCTATATATTCACAGCAGTTTTCTGCAGGAATAACTTAACCCGTATTTAAAAATTTGACAGGAATAATTCCACTGGTAGACGTTTAAACGGATAGCATAACCGTTTTTCGTGCAAATGTGACTTTCAAAATGTTTTGCAGCTTCATCAGCATTTACTCAAATAGCTGAGCGCCGCCTGTTGTCATGAAAAGTGCAATATGGTTTTAAAATGGTTTATTTCTTTAGCACAAAAGAAGTCACCTTGACACTTTTTAGCAGCTAATCTTTTGATCGTTGTTCAATTCGTGAGAAATTGATTTACGCGTATATATCGCCGGATAACTAGGCCCACTAAATAGACTAAAGAGGAAAGACAAAAAAATATGTGAAAGGAAAAATATTTACCAAAAAAAGTAAAGGAATCCTGAAAAAAATCGGATAGAAAAAAATTAATAAGAAAAAAATGGTAGAAAATTTAATAATAAAAATAAAAACATATTAGTAGGGGGAAAATGGGCATTCGACACACAACCCCCCCCC
>MQRK01185063.1:13829-24918 GCA_001938485.1 Girardia tigrina | reverse complement strand
CTAAGGGGTTATGTCCATTTCATCATAGACGAAATGTAATAAATTTATTGCAAGAAAAAAATATTACATATAAATTTACAACACCGTATTCGCTACAAATAAATCCGATCGAGGAGTTTTTTTTAAAAGCAAACGTGCCGCTTTCTTGTCAGTACAAATAACAAGAGCACAAATTGAAGAAAAAATAATTGAAATTTTGGAGGATCAAAATGAGGATTATATAGGTTGGTACAGAAATATGAAGAGATTTATTCAATTAGCACTTACAAGACAAGATTTTATTTAGTTAAACGTGAATATTTTTATTTATTGTCATAAATATATTTGTCTTCTGTTGTTTAATTATCTCATTATTTATAATTTAAAATATATTAATAAATAATTTTAAATATATTAATGCATAACCCTGCGAAATATTAGTTTTCATTTATAAATTAATTGTTTTATGTAGAAAGTATTATTTTTTGTGTATAATTTATTAATTTTATGTAGAATATATTAGTGTTTACATATAAATAATTAATTTTTTATAAAAAATATTAGTTGTTGTATATAAATGATTATTTTTTATATAAATATAGATTTTTATACAAAAAAGTAAATTGTTGATTTTAATATAAAAACCTTAAATTCTTTATACTTTTAACTCCTGAAAAAAATTAATTATTAATTATTGGAGATATTGTATAAATTGAAGTATAAATCTAAAGTTGCTCATATCATTTTTATTCTAAAAAGTTTGCTAAAAATAAATTGAAAAATCAAAATTCATATATTATTTTTTTGAAATGAAACTTACTAAGTTTTCTCTTAAAATAATTTTATTCAAGTTTATCCATTACTTAAAATTATCTTTAGGAAATAAGTGAAAATTTTTTTACTAGATTCAGTAAAAATTAAATGGAATACACTGAAGTTTTCATAAAATAGTTTAAAGAAATTAATGGTTTTATGCTAAAATCTTCACTTATTTTTTCTGTATAAATTTTTTTAGTATTTATATAAAATCTAATATTTTCCATATAAAAACGAATAATTTTTATTATACAACTAATGATTTCTATATAAAAAACGAATAAAGGTGCATTATCATTAAATATTATTAATTGTTATTAGAATTATAATTTAATAATATTGAATTACTATTGAGATTTTCAGTAATATTGTGTAATAAATACATTTTATTATTATAATTTATGTTTTATCTCGATTTTAATAATTATTGTTTTTATTACTACCAAACCTTATTCTTTTCAAAATGTAATTTATATATATTTTTATCAGCTATTTATAAGTGTTTAAATGAAGGAATTATTTTAAAATAGCAAATAAAAATTTTAAATTAGACTACTTTTTCCTTACATTATCCGAGGAAAGAGCTTTTCGGCAAAATAGAAATAAAATACACTTTAATAAATATTTTGAAAGTTAATTTTAGTATGTATAACGCTTCACATGCCACTGTCTCCCATTACTTCTTAAATTGAGTGCACAGAATTTTCAAAGTTATGGTTATTTATGTCCGCTTTACTATGTTCAGCAATATTACTCCCACTTTTATTACGACTGTGTTTCTAGATTCTCTTACAGATCTGAAGGGACATCTCCAATATAAGTGGCATTACACAATCACATACATATTGGTAAACGAGAACTTAACGCAATCCTATTGTTGTTGAAGATTTATTCTGATCGAGAAAATTTGAATGATTTTTCAAACCTAGACATATTAAGTGAATCAACGGTTAACATTTTTAATAAAATTTAAAAAGAAATTAAATGAAATTTAATTTCGTAATTTTAAATAATCTCGAGAAAATTCCAACGCTTCCATGATTTTTTGAATATTATTAACAATATTATATTATTATCAACGACAAATGGCAGTTTTAATAACAGTGGAAATAAAGACCTTATTTATTTTCAAATTTATTCAAGAAACATACGCGTTTCACCACTACGACATTTTCAGTGTATTGAAAAAAGTGATTAATTACTACTGTATAAAACCACTGAATTATTACATCCCGGCATTTGTTAACTATTATTTCCGCACCGGAGATTTCGCATATGTCGTCAACCATATAAACGTTACACTTCTCTGTCTGTTACAGTTAAATATTGTACACATGCTTCAGTTAACTGTGTTGATTAACCTTCCAAAATGTTACACCTACACATGACATGTATTTTTTATTTGTATAATATGAAAGCATAAACTGAGAAATTATAAGCACACGTACACACATATATTACACATGTATGTTATTGCACAATAATGTTATAAATTTTATCCCAGTTGCTCTTCTGACAAGAAAATCAAAACTCATTAAATTAATTATAAAAATCATTATTTTATTATAATGAAATTGTTGAAATCAGAAATCTATTAACTACAACGAAAACAAACTAAAGCGTCACAAATAAAAATACCGAAGTCAGTTACAACAGAAACAATAGTAATTGTTTGATTCAATTTCCTTTACAGAACCCCTATCAATTCAAATCAACGAATATCTCATCATCAATCTAAACGAGATATACTCGATCATCAATCCAAACAATTATATTTCATCGCTTATCTAAACGAGAGATACTCAATCGTCAACCTAAACGAATGATAAATAGTCTGATCATCACCGAATGCTAACCATAATGGATAGAGCGATCAGATGCCCCGAAGCAGTACCCCTTAAGTACATTGATTCAGACACGATTAGTCGAACCTTTCTGGCTACATGAATATCACGCTTTGGCGCACCCAAACACCTTATTTCAGACCAAGGACGACAATTCGAGTCCGGTTTTTTTCATGAATTAGTTACTAGACTAGGCACAACACACGTACATACTTCTGCATACCACCCTCAATCCAATGGTATGTTGGAACGCTTTCACTGCACGCTAAAAACATCACTACGCATCCTAGCAGAACCAACTCCGAAATGGATCAATGTATTACCATTTGTGTTAACGGGATGGAGAAACACCCCTTCAACAAACAGTGACACATCACCAGTTCAATCATTTTTCGGAACATCAATCCGTTTCCTTTCAGAGCTCACATAAACAAACACAACATCATCGGATAACGAAATTCAAACAGGCAGAAAACATTTCCAAAACATCGACAAAGACAACTATTGTAGAGCTGCGAACTCTTTTAAAGAGTTTTTACCCAAATCACATTATGACGCAAAATATCTGTGGTTAAAAAACCAAAATACAATCGGTTTAGCACCCTCTTATTCAGGTCCGTACAAAATATTAACTCTTTTCTCTCACAACGCTAAAATATTAAAGAACGGAGAAGAAACAATCGTACACCTGACAAACGCAAAACCTGGATTCCTCATCGATGATGAAGAAAATCAAACAAGAGACATCAACTCAAACTCAAACAACAACCACTTCGATCCCCTAATTGATATATTGTCAATGTCATTACCAAACCAAGCCGAAATAACCTACCCCGGCCAAACCTGCACACAATCATCATCATCAACTAACATAGATAATGAAAATCACCTAGAACAACATGAACACACAACACAAAATCTACAAGAAGTAGACACACTTGAACCACCTCTCCCAAGAACTCTTCAAACTAGAAATACTCACAAACAACTCCGATTTAATAAATACAGTAAAGTACACTATTACAGCGGAACGAGTAGATTAAAAACAACATAATTAATTTTTTTTAAGAAACGGGGGAGGGGCTGTGTTGTGTCACTTCTAAATCAAAAAAATATGTAAAAAATGTTTTGTGTCAATATTGTTATTGCTTATATGTACTATTTTTATGTTTACTTTTTTGTATATTTTCCGCTTGTTTATCTGAAACAAAGAATAACGAAAATCAAGAAATGTAAAAAGATAGAAATTAATAAGATAATCAATAAAAAATATTTTTTACATATTGTCTCTTTATTATTATAATTAATCGTTTATTACCAAAAATTTCTTAACCACAATTTGCTTCCACCACAATAGAAGAAAACCAAAGTAACTATATTGATTAGATCATAATATCTCGATTTTGTGTGATCCATATTTACATTGTAATTTAATAATCAACCCAGCAATAAGTGTGAACTAACCTTGCATCATTCTATTAAACCCTATTCTTTCATCATTGTAATTACTTTATCAACATTGTTAATTATATTAGAGTTTTTAGGACTATTCTATTTATCTTAATATTTAACTATTAATACTTTCATAAAAAAAGTTACAATATACGGGGACCCTTATCTCCCTAACACATATAACTTAACTTACTCACTACATATAGTCGAGTTGATAGAGAATCCATTGAATTTTCACACGCATTCTCTCTCGCACTAGTAACTATACATGACAGGCTTTACCAAAGTCCATTCTCGAGAACACTCGTGATCCATGAAGAGCATCAAATAACATCTGACTCTCCGGCATAGGAAAGGAAACCCTATTGGCCACTTCATTTAACTATCTAAAATACTGGCACATCCGGATTTCACCATCCTTTTTTGGAATAATCCCTATTGCGAATTACAATCGCTTTCACATTTTCTTATAATACTCGCGATTTCCAATTGATGCAACAGATATTCCACTTTTTTTCCAAGTGCATGGATTGCCATTCTGGTGTTCAAAAATATTTGTTTACTATTCGTCTCAATTCTGTGAACTACCGCCATTGTAAATCTTAGATCTTATTTATGTTTCATGAATACATCTTCATAACGAACCACGACTTCTTCCAATTCTTTACACACTTTTGGAGGCTTCCATATTATCTCCAACATATTTAAATTTCTTCCCTTTCCTTCATGTTATTCTTCTTTTATTAATTTTAGCTTAAATTTCTTGATTACATCGATTCCTCCAATAATCTCTGGTCTAACCTCCTTGACCACCACAAATTCCACCTTCTGCAACTCCGACTTCCACTCGAAAACAACCATTATTTTACTTAAATATCTATGATCTTTCGAAAAAACTGTGTTAAAAATAATCCGACATGGAACCATTTTTGGTTGCCCAATCTTTATCTATACATTCTAACTAATTACTGAGACACCCACACCACTGTCCGATAACATCCACATCACTTGACCTCTGATTCGCACTTCACTCCCCCATCTTCCATCCGTTCCGACCTTTATATCCGCACTCCGTTTTTCTTTCACATTTATATCGATTCCACTGACGAAACACTCACAATGGAACCATTGGCATTTAAATCTTCCTCGAAATGTTCTCCTTGAATTTCCCGACCTCCTTCATATGTTTCTCTGATACATATCAGATTCAACCCTCGTATCTGGTAAAACTGAAAAAACCATTTCCAATCTTTCCACATATTAAACAAACACCACTCAACGGGCAATTTCTTCTGGTATGTCCATGTTTTCCACAACAATAACAATCCCCTTTCGATAATATTTCTTCCTCCGGCTGTGGGAGTCCCTTTACTCGGTAGTACAATTCCTTTACCTGAAACCACGCTGATTGAACTAGTGTTACAACTTGTTGAGACGGTTCAGAGACCATAATCGGCTGACGTCCTCCAGTTACCCCTGGTCGCATATTGAACTGTTCTACAGGCTGTCTGTCTGTTATTTCTTTGAATTTGGACTGACTGTTTCTAAATTTCTGAAAAGATACTGGATCCTTGTATTGATTTCTTTTCTGAATTACTTCTGCAAATGATTGCTTTCTCGTCATAGCAGCAACTGATTCTTCTCTTGCCATATAATCTTTATAAATTCTCGCTTCGTACCACATCTCTTCTCTCAGCATTGTCGGTTTGAATACAAACTTCTGCTTCAGCACCTGGGATCGTATTCTTTTTCGTAATAACTCTTGCACGATTTCGTCTTTACTTCGTCCCTGTAAATTTTCCACCTCTTCTCAGACTCTCAGTTAGAAAACTAAAAATTTTTCATTTTCTTTCTGTTCAATATTACTTACCGCTTCAAGATCTTCTAACAATGAGCTCTTCTTCGTAAAAATCTTCATAAACCACTACTAGGCCTCCTTATCTGATACCACTTTCATATCTTCGTCAACCTCCGATAACTGAATACAATGTGCTAAACACAACTGATGGTATTGCTTGTTAAGCAATCTTCCCACTTTAGACATAACAGTTGCGCCATCTGTGGTAACTGGAACGATATTTTTAAAGATATGCCAAATTTTGCTAGTTTTTGCTCTAAAAGTTCAACGCACTTTTCGGCTGGCATTGAACCAATATTCCAAAATTGCTTATGAGTATGGATATTAATATTCATATAGCGTCGATTCTTTTTTGAAGTCCATTCTTCAAACGTTAAACTGAATTTTGCGCCAAGATTTATTCGAGATCGCATTTCTTTGATAATGTTTTTTCATATTTTTTTTCACCGTACTGAAAAACTATTTTTCCTATGCTGTTCGGCGACTTAAGGATTTCACTAGATCCTTTTGCTTTTAATAGTAGATCATAAGATGTACAGTATTTACTAAAAGGAAGACCATCTTTAACAGTCATACAAGCAATAACAGCTGGAAGAGAATCATCAACAGTTTTAGAAAAGCATGTTGTTAATGTAGTTTTGAAACTGGAAAAATTGATTTTTAAAGATGTTGCAAGTCCAACACCGCTTTAGATTGTTCTCTTTTTAACAAATTAATGTTGTGCTGGGTTTTGCGATGATAGTGCATACCACTAGTGCTTCCGCCCTTACTTTTGATTGATTTTCCACAACATTCAATATTGCATTTTCCTACATTGCCATTACTATACTTTGTAAAATAACTCCATGGTGATTTATTTGTTTGATTTTCTTTTTTAAAGTTATTATTTTTCATGGGTTTTCATGCATGCACTATTGAAAATAATATTAAGTAAAAAATCCACCAAAAAATGAAATGCGTTGCATTACATTGCAATTGTACTTACCTCAATTTATAAGAATCAAAAGAAGTTTCTTTCTTGATTTGAAATGAAAACGATTATTTAAAATAAATACGAACAACAAATATGTGTTCACAAATGTATATCACATAACACAAATTATCTTTTTATTGCTATTAAATTAATACTATTTATAAATTTTCTAAAATATTTCTTGGTTTTAATTTCTGTTGAATATTAGATATTTTGATTATTTCAAATATTTAATATATGCTTTTTTGATAAATATTTTGTTTAAATATTATCAATTAAACATTGTTTTTGAAAATAAACTTTTCATGTGTTACAAGCTATCCAGGCTTAATGAATGATATGAAAATCGTTTTGGAGTTTTTGGAAAAATTCGATGGAAGCATCAGCTTCGAGATTTTGCAGAAGAAATTTTAAATGGTCATGAAAATCCAGAAGATTACTGATCCAGCCCCGTCTCTCCCCTTTTTACTATCGGGGGTTGCACTGAACATCTACGTGGAATCGGACGAGAAGATACAAAGCAGCTGCGATCGGTTCTTAAAAATACTAAACAAATCGTTCGGCCTGACTAGACGTTCTGCGTACAGTCAATTGATAAACTTACAGTATCACGAGGGCGAGACTATCGATGAATATGCGTCTCAGGTGAAAATGTTAGCAACAAAAGTCGACGATCTAAAAAAGGCTGCCTTTATGGCTGGACTGCTTTTCGAGTTGCAGGTGGATTTGGAACGGGCCGGCGACCTACCCCTGATCGAAATGATCCAGTATAGCCGCAGATATTTGGGGATTAAAAAGGTTTATTACAGGGTTCAATGGCAGCAATACAACACGGAAACAACAACAAAGAAACAGGGAGTTCCAGAGGTCAGGGAGAACTCGATAAACACAGAGCAAATCTTCAGAAAGGACCCTACGTTTATCTTGAGAGAGACACCAAATCGAAGGAAAGTAATCATCATAAGGGTTCTCAGTCGCAATCAAACAGACAAACAATATGCTACAAATGTCAGAAACTGGGTCATATCGAAATATTGTCGGTCAGGAAACGAACAGGGGAGTTTGTAGGCGCCGGCTCTTTCCCTTCACAGTTGCAGGCGTTGCCGACGATGATCGTGACTGTAAATGACAGGTCAGCCATGGCGTTTGATTGATTCGGGTTGTTCGAAAACGGTTGTTTTAAAAAGGTTAGTTAGTGATTGCATGCTATTATTCGAGAGGTTTAAATGGGTTTTAAAGATAGTGAGGGAGAGTGATCTTTGCAGAGGTTTATGGGCTATTGATGACTGCAGGGAAGGTATTATATGGTGCGACGCAAGTTTAATAGCCATCAGCGTGGCGTTAGAGATCAAGGGGACGCATCATGGTTGAGAAAAAAAATTATGATTCTAGACATATTAATGTAGCAGAACTAGAAACAGTTGTAAAGGGTTTTAACTTATGTGTTAAATGGGGTTTAAGGAGCGTGATAGTAAAATCGGATAATAAGTCAGTAGTTTCGTGGGTAACCACAACAATCTCAGATCGCGAAAAATTAAATACCAAGGCTTCATCTGAGCTTTTAATAAAAACGAAGACTGTCGATGATCAAGGACTGTGTCAGGAGTATGAGATCGAGTTGAGGATCGAGTTTGTTAATAGCGAAGCTAACAAGGCAGATGAGTTGACAAGAATCCCAAAACAATTAAAAAGAAGCAATTGTTTTTTATCGGTTACGGACGATCTACTCAAGCTGCAGCAACTTCATGATAAGTGTCATTTAGGCGCAAACAAATGCGATATCTATGTGCGAAGCAAGGAATAGGTGTGTCAAACGCAGATATAAAGGATCTGATTTCAAGATGTCAAAAATGTCAATCCATCGATCCGGCACCCGAAAAATGGAAAACCGGTAGGCTGAGCGTCAATGAAAACTGGACAAGACTTGCTGCAGATGTTACAAAGTACAATCAACAAAATTTTTAAGTGTAATCGATTGTGGTCCTTCTCGCTTTGCGATATGGAAATTAATTAAGGCTGAAGACGTCAAGTCAATTGTCTCAGAATTCTTAAGTTTTTTCTGTGAACGCGGGTCTCCCAAGGAACTAATTATCGATAATTATACCACATTTCATTCGGTAGAATTCAACAAGCTAATGGAAAAGTGGCACGTTCGAGTCATGTATCGTGCCATCAATCGATCTAACTGCAACGGAATAATAGAAAGGAATCATAGAACAATCAAAAGAATTGCATCCAGATCAAATATCAGCATATTGGAAGCCTTATGGTGGTATAATAACAGGTCATCTGAAGGAAAGGAAACACCAAGCTCGGCGCTGTATAGCTATTTGCCCATAGGGTTAGATATAATTGGAAGAAGTGAAATGGAACCGTTTTGTGGAAATCCAGATTATGTAGAGAATCAATTAGTGTGGGTAAAACCAGAAAACAGTACATCATGTACACAGCAATGGGCCAAGGTTGTTGTCGTGAAGAGAATAGATCAAAGGAAATATTTAGTAAATTGCAACGGATTTTGCGGTCCAAGACATATCGCAGACATTCAACCTAGACAACCTGACTTGGTTGAAAATTCCAAGTCATACTATATGAATATGGAGGAAACTGCATCACTACCAAACAATCAAACACAAGAGGAACAATCATTGAACAGTAGGCCTAGAAGAGAAAGACGAAGACCGTCTTATCTAAATGATTACATTGTGGATTCAGATTCTTATGTGGACGAAACTGGTGGGAGTGTTAGATATTAAATATTTTGATTATTTCAAATATTTAATATATGCTTTTTTGATAAATATTTTGTTTAAATGTTACCAATTAAACATTGTTTTTGAAAATAAACTTTTCGCGTGTTACAATTTCTTTAATTAAATTCTTACATTTACCGGTAAATTCAGTAACTGTTTTTAGAAGATTTACCGGTTTACTGGTAAACCGAAAACTCATTTTATTTTCTGTTGGAGACAATTAATAATTGTATTTTGTGTTGAGTAATTAAATGTTCGGTGTTTTAATAATTAATTAAATAATATTGACGCTCTTTTGAATTTAAAAGATAGTTAAATGTTGAACCTGTGAGAGTTTGGCTGAAATTGTATCGTGTTCATCAGTATCCCTTCCTTAAATAATATCCTGGCTACGCCCATGAAAGATTTAAAATACTTCATTAATCTAAATTTAAAAATTGTTCTTGAAAAATGCCTTAAAATAAAACTACTAAAATAGATTTTCAATTGATCTACAAAAGTTTAACCTTTAAAATAAATTAAGTTAAAAAATATTGTACTTTAATTTTATTTGAATATAAAAATGTAAAGATTAATAAATTAAAATCATACTGTAAATTACTTTCATTTGAATATAAAAAAAATTCGAATTAACGTAATTTATAATCGGATTGCAATTTTATTTGGATATAAAAATTTAGGAATTATAAATTAAAATCAGATTATAATTTAATATTATTTAATGAAACAATAAAAACAAATATCACGATTTAATATTAAAATTAAAATTACCGTCTTTTCGACTAAATTTTTATATGTTTAGACCAGCCCTCATGTCGTTGAAAGTAGCAAATTTAATATAATTGTTTGATATCAATAATTTAGGACTTGTTACTCATTATAAATACTCATTATAAGAATGTACTTTATTTTTGAATGCACAGTTTCATTTATTTTTTTACTGCTTCATAAATTTCACTGTTTGAAGGGCCCAATCATGGTTTGGACAACCTTATATATTTATTCTAGATTTTTAAATTAAATATGTTAGAAGACAAAAGATCGGTTCTAAAATATATTTAAATAAACTAAATCACAAACACACATACATCAGTTATATACAGAATAAATGGAGAGTCAAAGGTTAACTCTGTTCTCGACCCCGTAATTGTTACATAATACAAATTTAGAATTATTCTAAATTTGGTGATTGCGTAATATTTCATTTAATTAATTTAATTTTATAATATCTCACAAAATACATTATATTATATGCATTCAAATAATTTTAAATCAAAACTTAATGATAACAATAACACAAATAACAATCTTTCTTTATATTTTGATTACTTTTCCTTCAATTTACAACTATATTTACTTGTGTCTACTTCTTCCCATCGGTAATATGATTCTATCAACCATTCTTTTGTTATTT